>JABUQX010121507.1:0-28413 GCA_015478945.1 Trachelipus rathkii | reverse complement strand
AAATACTTTTTCTGACTAGTCTATCAGTTCAAAGGGATGTTCTTTGGATTTACTGCAGGTAACAGATTAGCGCTGAACAGATAGGTCTCCTTATGTATCCATATCTATTCCTTAATTCAATTATCTTCTGGACCCCTGCTTTTTTTTCTTATTCTTCCAAGCATAAAAAGTGTCTGAAGCACCATTTCACTAAATACGAACCACGGATGAACTTTGGATTGTTGGCAAAACAATATCTGCTACTGCTTCTCTGAGATTTTAGGAGCTTCAGATTGATAAAAAATGTGGCGAGATCCTTCCACCCAAAAGATTTAGAATTGATTGTAAACCAGCAGGGATACGCTAAACGCCAACAATATTCCACAAGCAGTTGTAACGTCTTCAAGTTGTTGCCTTTAAGGCCATGTTTTGAACCCCCATATGGGCAATCCTATTTTGCAGTTGTTTAACCACGGAGTGGCTTACGGACGCAATTTCTAATATGCAGACTCAGTTGGAGTACACCGTCTAATGGCTGAAGTTATCTGTAACATACAGCCTGATCTGTAGAGAGCAATCTTTGAAAACAGCGTGTCATCAATGGAACAAAGGCTCTGGAAAGGATATTCTGAAAAATGAGGATTTGATTTCTAGTTCTGTTAGTATCACGCCATGTTGCCATCGTGCCACTCCACTTGTTGGTTAGACAAAGATTTTCATCCAATCTGCTGATCAATGCCGCAAAAGGTCCTCATTAGTATGACATGAGTTTACGATTCAGCTTTGCCTCAAACCAATGCATGACTCCTCCTTTCCAACCAGTGTTAACATTCGTTGAGTCAACACCAATAGGCTGCAAACTTTCATATATGTTGTTTTTCTTTAAAAAAAATCCACAAGATGGTTACCAATAACTTCAGCAGGTTTCCTTTTCATTAAGTCTTTCTCCGGGAATTAAATGGCAAAGATACCTTCCACCTGGCTCACTGCAAACAGTGTAATGCTCTTCTTTCACAATACTTGGAAACTGATGACTTAAGTTATCTGCTTGAAACAGAACTTTTGTGGAATCTTTGCGTCCATCAAAGAAGATACATCCAATATTGGCTATCCGGCATCGAGCATGAAATCGTCCATCAAGTGATTATCCATGACTTTTTCTTGAACTTTTTTACTTTATTCGTGATATTTATGTAGGAGTTACTGTCTCCTTCAGTAATTTATCCAGCATCCAAAAAATTCAGCTGTTGTAATGGCAGCTGTAGCATGTAGACCGACACCATACCTAATCTTCTGCAAATGCAACATTTGCGCAATTTGTAATGTATTCAGACTGACTTGTACTTGAAGTAGAAGGTACATCAAAATTATCACATGGATTTTGCAAAGAACTTCAGATTCTCCATCTGTACTCGGTTGGCTCTTCATCTTCGTCGGAGAAAAGCACTTTCAATTGGTTTGTAATGTTACTCTTCTTCCTTTTCTTGCTTACATTCAGATTCTTCTTGATTCATCTTCCTTGCCTTCTTCTTGCCTTTCTTAAATTGTTCTTTGTTGCTCACGTAGATCTGGTATCCAATTTGGAATGCTGTCCAACAGATCCAACCTCTCTCTTTCGACTACACTACGCAATAGATCTTTCACAGGGATCTCCATATCTTAGAACAAAGAGCAGGAGATGGCACTTCATGTTTTACCAGTCGAGCACCACCTGGACATGGACCCTCATATTCAACATATCTTAATCTCACACTTGCAATTGAGGATGTCACAAAGCTTGTCTAACGTTAGCTATGAAAGCCTCTTTCAATTCCAGTTTTCTTCTGCCAAGTGATATGTTTTTGGCTTTTCCCTCATTTTCTTTCTATCTTCTTTAGGACTGTGATCCTCGATTTAAAATTGGCACCAGCAAAACAACTGTTTTGCCTAGCTCCCACTTTCAAGTACTTTTGATAAATATCTTTGAAGAGTGGTTGCCTGGGTAATTTCTGACATTCTCTTCTCTCTGCTTCTCTTAGCAGGAGCAGATATTCTTAGAACAAAATCAGTTAGAGTTGGAGTTCAGAAAGCAGAATTTCTCGACCGTTTCCAATGAAGTTACTCATGTGAGTGGAAGATGCCAGTAAATTTCTTTTTACAAGCCATGGTTCCGAATTTTCAGATTTTGCAAGTGGAAGAAACTATTCGTGCCTGAAAAAAGAAAAACAAGAAAATAAAAACAAATTTGTATGATATTAATAAAAATTAATAACTAAGACACTCAGCTGCAAGATGAGTATTGCTGTTTAAAAAACTTTTACGGATAGGCAAATTAACTTTCTTTAACAGATGTTTTCAGTATAATGTAAGTCATATTCTTACCTTAGAGCAGAATTACAGACAAATTGTGTGAATCGCTAGACAAAACACAACTTTTACCCTCTCATTTTTTTGAAAAAGGAAGTAAAAAACATTTGACACTCCCTTAATGGAGTGCCAATATGCTTTATGATTAAGGTAAAGGCTCCACATGCAGTGTTTTATTGTTTGTAAGATCAGTTATTAGATGGAAGAAAATAACCAAGCGCTAATACTATACGACTATAACCCCAGTAATTTTCTCGACAATCACCCCCACCCCCCAAAAAAAACATAATAGCTGTGAAATAGCGACAGTTCGCACTTTTGCAACATCAAACTCGACGTTAGTTGCTCTGGCTTTTCACTATCTTACAGAAACCTGACATTGCTTCACGTCTAGCATCCTGCTGCTGCCGTACCAGTATTTTTTGTCATCATTTGTCACAGCTTTTCTTCTTGTGTATACTACTTCCGCAAACGCCAGCTAATCTCAGTCGTGCAAAATGTTTTTAAGAACGAAATTAATGCCTGTGTAACATTGACTAAGGTGTAGTGAGAAATTGTCGAATTGTCCTGGTCTCGCTTTTCTAACACATCCATTTCTAACAAACTTTTTACTCTCTCTCTTTTGAATTCCACTTTTATAGAGCACTTTTAATTCTCTAGACATGTCTTCTTCTTCTTACCGAATCTGTCGTTTGAGCAACTCAACAGTCATCATTAGCATTATACATTCTACCCTCTTATTAACTCTCATTTCAGTCATGCAAGGAAAAATGTTGCTTCTGTCACGCCAAAGATGTTCTGTGTTCTCGTGTTACTAATGTTTGAAGTATTCCGAATTTTCTAATTTATGGCTCTGGTTCTCCCTCTCGCCAATTCCAACTATCATAAGTTCATCTATTTGTTTATTTATTTCGCTTACCGTTTGAATGAATGACGGATTTCGCTTAATTTCGATCTGTTGAAAACGCGTTGAAATCATGAAAAAAAACTGTCTCATTGGGGAAAACGTGTTTGAAATCCTTAAAAAAAAACCTGTCTCATTGGGGAAAACGTATGATCCGACGACGACATCAAAAAAAATTCCGGTAGGCAGCCGCTTCGCAGCAGGTGCTAGGACAGGTTAACGTTAGGTAGTTTAAAGTTAGGTTGTTAAGTTTTGTTGGATTCCCTGTCGAATTTAAATAGCTTTTTTTTTTTTTTTTTTTTTTTTTTTTTTTAACATATCGCCATATGACTTGTCTTATCACTTCCCTGTCAACATTTGGACTAGCTTGTCTCATTTAAGTAATCTGCAGAATCTTTACCTGTCACAATTATTGTCTGAGTATCTCAAATGTTTAATTAAGATTATACCTCTTGTCCATTAAAGTTCAAAATTTTATTTAAAGGGAATTTTATATAAAATTGTTTTAGATCATATTCCGAACTACGAAAGTTAAAAATTCCAACCTCTTGACATTAATCTGATTTATTAAAGTCGAAGAGAAATAGGAAAATTGATGGGTTTTGGGATGACGATTGAGGAAATTATTGATTTTAAGAGTTGAATTCACAAGGTTTGTGTGACCCTACCGGAAATCGCATCATATATTAGAATAGAATCTGAAGTTGAGACGGGAATCACTCTATAGAAGCAAAAGAGGGAGCAGGTTCAAGAATGAGTAAAGATGGAGAGTGAGAAGTGGATGTTAAAACGAAACAGAGATAGAAGTGTCAGCTGAGGAGGTCGTTAATGAAGAAGTAAAAAATTAAAAGAGTTAGGAAGATAAACAAAAAAATGAAGAATAAGAAGACACTTTAACGTGGGAAGGAAGAAGAATCGCTCCATTAACAAGTGATGGTGTGGAACCGATTTGAAGATGAAACTTAGAAATGAGTGAGCAAAGCAAGGAGAAGGCAGGCTTAGAGAGGTTATGCTGGTCAAGTTTATATGATTAAGCAAAGATAGATAAGAAAGATAGATAGATAGATATCTACGATAGATAGATAGATAGTAGATGAAACGAATAGATAGATAGATAGAAATTAGATAGGATAGATAGATAGTGATAGATAGCTGAGACTAGATAGATAGATAGATGATAGATAGATAGACTAGATAGATAGATAGATAGATAGATAGATCGATACGATAGATAGATCGAAGGAAGGAAGGTTAAAACAGAAGCAACAGGAAGAGGATATAAATAAAGACGAACAGTGAGAGAGAGAGAGAGAGCAGAGAGAGAGAGAGAGAGAGAGAAGAGAGAGAGAGAGAGAGAGGAGAAGAGAGAGAGAGAGGAGAGAAGAGAGAAGAGAGAGAGAGTCTGAATGTAGGCCCAGCCTGAACATTTATAATTTTATTGCCTCTTAAAATTAAAATTAACAAAGCATCGACTCGTAAGCTAAATTTCGATTGGTTCCGGAAATATTATTTTATTTATTGACTGCAGGAGGGCGCCTGACAATTATCTTTAACCAGCTTATGCAGCGCAAAATTGCTTTATATTTTACACTGACTTTAGCAAAATATACTTTATGGAGCATAAAATACATAAAAGGTAATTAAATTACAAAATAAATATAAAAAGTTCAGATTAATTATTATAAGCAGCTTCACAATTATTTTTCAGATTTTAATTTTTATAAAGTAGTCTTTACAACCTATTTTCCCATGTTATATCAAAATAAAGCGGATACTTAAAAATAGATAAATTAACGATAAACTAATAATAAATAAGTAAATGAAAATAAAAGCATAAATAACAATAAAAAAATAAAAAAGACATATGTTTCCAAAGTTTAAAGAAAATTTAATTTTAAAAAAAAAAAAATTTTACCACGGTAAACTAAATTCACGTTTCTAAAAACATAATCATTCATTCAGTAACAGGGTTTGCAAATTTTTGGAATAGTTTGGGCCAGGAGGTTGTTATCATTACTTTGGGAGTAAATTTTCGTCTACGCATTATAAAACTAATATATAATCGAAGCAAACATAAATATTTTGAAACAATTTAGAAAATCATAATATAAAAAAGAATAAGTAATATATATATATATATATAATATATATTATATATATATATTATATATTATATATATATATATTATATTATATATATATATTGATTTCGCTGTATATTATATATATATATATATATATAATTAATATATTATATATATATATATATATAATATATATATATATATATATATATAGGCCTTTCTCTTTCTCTGCTTAAAAGATACATATCGAAATATCGCTGAACCCTAATTGTCTAACCATACACTGTGACGTGTTTACTTAAACTCCAATAGAAGAAGAGAAAAATTTGAATATAGTTTTTATCATATTTATATCATGTTTAATTTTCAAAGGTATGGGTTTTCCATATTTTTTTTTATTTATTTTATTAAGGGGCTCGAGCCACGGTGGGACAGAGGGGGGGACCAAGTCCCCCCCGTCGTCCCCGCTGAGGCCGAGAGACCCTGACTCTTTGACATCTTGGCGATTTAATTTTTGGGTATCTTCCTTTTACGTTTTAAACAAAAAATAAAAAAACTTATTGGCAACTTGTCGCTCTATATTGCCTTGACATAATCGAAAAAAAATCGATTACATATCGCTCGTCGGATATATATCGGTTACCTCCCTTTTAAAGCGAACAGTTTCTATATATTATACTATTCTATATCTATATATATATATATATATTATATATATATATATATATATATATATATATATATATATATAATATATATATATAATATATATATATATTTGGGTATACTTTAAGTTTCTTTTTGACCTATCGATATTTAAGTTTTAAAATCGATTTTCGATATATGTGTATCGATTATACCCAAGATACCGAGAATTTAAATTTATTTCATAGAAACATTTTATATATATAATATATATTATTATATATATAATATATATATATTATATATATTATATATATATCTTATTATATATATATATATATAATTATATAATAATATTAATATATAATATAATATAAAAGATTAGACTTTATTCATTGAGTATTATTATTGGAACCTTTTCAAATATCTACTGTATATATAAATTTGAAGGTCATAAATTTTTTTTTAACTGTGTTTAGTGAGGTGAGCTTGTTCCAATTTTTTCTGAAACATTATGATTTGAAGGATTTTTTCTACCCATTTGTGAGAATGATTATATCGTGTTGCAAATGCAGGAACATTTTAATTTGATACTAGATAAAAGGTTTGTAGAAAGTGTCACAAGAATGTGAAATTACAAAGTAGGAGAAAAGTTTTTAATTTTTATTGTACTAGTAAACATTGTGGCTCGAGTATACTGTTTTTCCCAAATATTTTTTTTCAAATATTAAAGGAGTTATATTAAATTTTATGCCTTTTAATTTATGTATTTCTTTTTTTATTTACGAAACAGTTTCAAGGATAGTAACCTATTTAGATGTCAAGTGAACCAACAGTAATAGATTGGATTAATTTAATTTGTTTAAATATATATCATATATTATTATATATATATCTATATATTATATATATATATATATATATATATATATATTCTATACATTTTATATATATATATATATATTTAATATATTATAATATTATATTATTATTTATATAATATATATATGGCCAGCCTCTAGAAGAGCCACAATCCATATCTCAAAAACCACAATAGCTACAGGGAAAGGAATACATTTTTTTTTTGGAATCCTTGTAAAATTTTTGGTTAGGCAAATGTAATACAAATAAAAAAAATTAAAAAAACCATAAAAATTTGCTTTTTTTTGACCGATACGAGGAGCTCGAGCCGGGCTCCACCGCAGACGTCACCGTCGACCCTACGGTATTTACAACGGCAATTTAGGGGGCTCCGACGAGCGACGGGGAAACACAGGGGGGGGACGTTCCATACCCCGTAGCGGGAGGGCGCGGAGGAACCCCGCGACACCCAAATACCACAGAGCGGGGGTTCCGGAGCCCCTCCCCGGAGGGGGGGGAAATAGTCCAACACCCGTAGTTCTACCGGAACGGGCCGAGAGACCCCCCGCCCCTGCCATCGGAGCGGGTCATACTGGGGGTATTCTTTAGGGTTAAAAAACAAACAAAATTTTTACCTAGAAAGTCTTTTATTTTAACGAGTAACGCATAAAAAGTCTCTAAATAGGCTTTCTACTCATATATATATTATTAATTAACAATAATTTTTTTTTTTTACATTTTTCCGCACTAACTAAACTTGTACCAGCATTCCAGCAATGTATTCCTTTTCCCGGTACCTATTGGTAGTTTTTGAGATATGGATTGTGGCTCTTCTAGAGCATTACATATAATTTTATATATATAATATATATATATTTATTATTATATATTATATATAATATATATATATATATATATATATATATATTATATATATAATATATATATATATATATATTATATATATATATATATATCGGGATGGTCGATAGATTATCGGTTCGATTATATTTCGATATGACAATCGGGAAGGTCGAAAGAAAACTTAAGTTTTACTATATATATATATATATACTCATAGATTATTATATAATTAATTATTTATATATTTTATATATATTATATATATATATTAAAAATATATTAAAATAATTTAATTATATATATATATATATATAATATATATTTATAATATATATTATATAGTAATACATTCTCCTTAAAAAGGTAGTTACAAAAATGTCATAATATCGAATCGCAAGAAATCCTGCTCGTGCAGCCCCGCAGTGTCACGTGGTTAGTAAAACACCCAATAGAAAAAAAGTTGATCGCGAAAGTTTTCACATTTGACTTTTTTTTTATCATGTTAATTTTATATGTTAATTTTTTTATTTTTTTTTTATATATATTATTAAGGGGCTCGAGCCGACGTGGGGACACGAGGGGGGACGAAGTTCCCCCCGTCGTCCCCCGCTGAGCCGAGAGCCCTGAATCTTTCAAATCTTTGCTATTTAATTTTGGTGTTCCTTTAGTAAAAAAAAAAAAAAAAAAAAACTCATTGGAACCTGTTGCAACCGTATTGGCAAATAAATCGAAAAAAAAATCGATTACATTGTTTCGTTCGGATACTATATCGGTTATAACTACCCTTAAAGGAGCAAGTTCCTAAAATACTATTCTATTATATATATATATTATATATATATATATATAGTATATATATATATATATATATATATATATATATATATATATATATATATATTTATATATAGGCAACTTACTCTTTACAAAAGGAGTTTAATAAAAATCATGAATCGCAAAAAATGCGCAGAAAATCCTACTGTGCAACCTTGCAGTGGTTACGGGTTAGCTAAACTCCATAGAACGAGGCGGAATAGTTTGCCACATGTTGCTTTATAATTTTTATCATGTTAATTTTTATATGTTAATTTTAAGATTTTTTTTTTAATCTATCTTTTTTAAGGGGCTCGAGCCGACGGTGGGGACACGGAGGGGGCGACGGAGTCCCGCCCCGTCGTCCCGCGCGAGGCCGAGAAAGCAATTGACTCTTTTCCCATCTTTGGCGATTTTAAAAAATTTCGAGACATAAATATTTCGCTTAAAAAAAAAAAAAAAAAAAAAACTATCTGGCAACCTTTAAGCACTATTGCCTTTGAAATAATCGAAAAAAAAAAATCGATTACATCGTCCGTTCGATATTTCGTTAAACTACTACCCTTTTAAAGGATAACGTTCCTATATTATATATATATAATATATATATTATATATTATATATAATATATATATATATATATATATAATATATATATATATATATAAATATATTATAATATCATTAAATTCCTGGCAACTGCTTCCTGCTCTTATAAAAAGGATTAAGTTAACGCGTATATTATCCTAGTTAAAAACTGGTTAGTCGATACTCGGAACGGTTGTAATAACATCGTATGTATATCTGTTTTTTTTACGATTAATTTCAAGGCAATTTATAGTAAAATATCGAAAAAAGTTCAGATTAGTATATACGAACGTATCAGTTAAGTATTATATTATTTCTGGGTTAATCTTCCTCTTTAAAGGACAAGCTTTAACCTGAGATATATATACGGAATAAGATTATATAAATCATAGCAAAGATTAGGTAAAAGAGTCGTGATCTTTTTATCGGAAATCCTCAGATACCGGGTGCAGGTAATCAGATTTCTGATACTGCCTCTGTTATTACTAATAATACATATATATATTACCGTTCAGCGCTTCGGGTTCATTATTTGAAAGTAATATATGAAAATAACAAAATATTACCGAAAATTGAAATCATTTAATAAATTCAACCATTAATATAAAAAGGAGAGGATATAGCTTTAACAGCCGTCTAAAGCCTTTGGCTCCTATTGGAGATCTGAGAGAGTCGTTAAATCCAGCGGTTGTCATCTTCTTTGCTATTGTTCGACGTTTTGACTTAATTTCTTTGCAGATAGGCGGGCGTATTAGGGGATAAGGGTTTTTTTCGGATATAAATAAAATTTTTGTTTTTTTTTTTTTTTTTTTAATGTATTTTCTTAACGATAAGCGCATTATTAATAAGGCCCAGGAAGACATTTTGCATAATATTCAGGGGACCATAAAGATATGATAACTAATAATGACGCATTCCTCGAGTACTTCACACTATAGTATATCGGAGTGGTACATAAAGGGGTGGACTCCGCTTAACCCTCAATCCCATCTGTTCTATAACCTCGGGTACGTAGTCTGTAGCTATACGTAAAAAAATGAAATTTGACTAATATTAAAAAAAAAATTTACGAATCTAAAACTAAGAAATTTACAGTTAATTAGACAATAACGATAAATAAACAATAATGAGAGAATAATGTATTGGACAAATATTTAGCATCTGTTCTACTATTTGGAAGTATTTTATTATAGTCATATATACCTAAACGTACAACTGCAAGGTTGCACAAAGCTTAATGAGTTATCTTGATACGTAATTATTGCGGATATTTAATCCTCCATAGCCTTATTATTACTTTATAAACTTTCCTTTAAAAGGTAAATGTGCTATATATATATTAATTAAAATTATATATATATTATTATAATATATATAAATAAATTTACACTATTTATATAATTTTATTATATATATATATATATTAATATAATATATAATATATATATATTATATATACTATATCTGGTATACACTATCATCCTTTTAATATAAAGGGTACTATAAGTATTACCGATTAATATATTTAGATTCCGGAACAATGTAATCAGTAATATTTTTTATTTTGATTCGAATTATTCTTCTAGGCAAAGTGCAACACAGGTGCCAATGAGTTATTTTATTTATTTCTTTTTTTAAATTAAAATAAATTATTAATATCCTTAAAGTAATTAATAATACAAAAGAAATTTGAAAGAGTCAGCGGTCTCTCGCTCTCTATATAAAGCTGAGTGGGGTACGAAGGCTGAGGTGGACTCTTGCCCCAATCTGTCTAACCGACATGCTCTACCGTCCGCCATTCAGAAGCTCCCTTAATTCGAATAAACTAAAGACTAGGTAATAAAAGAAAACATGAATAAAAATAATTAATGGAATAAAAATGTAAAAAATTCATGTAATGGAAAACAATGAAAAAAAAACAATTTATATTTTCTTATTTAGAATTTTTTTTATATCATCCAAACTAGATAGTGCAAGAAAATCACATATTCAATATATGGTGGATCAAAGAGTAGGATCGTACTTTGTATGGAACCAGAAAGGAAAAAAATATATCTTAATTAACACTTATTTTGGCAATACGCTGTATTTGAGCCAGTTTTTTGTTTGTTTAGGGGTGTCTCGAGCCGGGACGTGTGAGCAGGGGAGGGAGAGGAATCTTGAGGCGCGTGGCACGCACCCCGATCTCTTGCATCTATTGCGGTTGTAACTCTCCTTTGGTATCTTCTTGGGCTGTTATATATGAAAAAGATACAGGATCCTTTTCTTTCAAACATTAGATTACTATATCGCTGTATTTCTAATCGTGCTATTAGTACTTTTATTTGTACCTATCCGTAGTTTTTTGTGAGAATGATAAAGAAAGTGCAATATAAAATATTAAGAATATATATTTTTTTTTCATTTCCATATACAAATTTATCATACACGCTGATACTCCAATATAATATTGTTATATATATCCGTTTTCTTAGTACTATATCTTAGTTATTGAGATATTGATTTAACGGGTAACTTCTTAGTATTCACACACGATCAACACACACTGATCAAGACAGACAGACTAGACATGACACAGACAGATCCAGATACACATACACACTACACAATACATACACAATTATTATATATATATTATATACACACACACATATATATATATTATATATATATAATATATATTATATTATTAATATTATAGTATATATATATATATATATATTATATATTATATTATATATATTATATTTATAGGTTAAAATAACTTATAAGGTTCTATTCCAGGGACTATCCTATTGCTGATTTTATCGAAAATATATCGGAAATATAATTCGATTAACCGGGAATATATCTTAATATCGTAACTCATCGGATAATCGGTGTATATATATATATATATATTTAATATATACTATAAATATTAATATTAATTATATATATATATATATATATATATATTATATATTATTTATAATATTATATATATCTATAATATATATATATATAATAATATATATATATATTATAGATAATATATATATATATAATATATTTAATAATGTATCCTAGACATCTATTAGATAAGTAAGCCCAATACCATTATCTCAAAAACTTAACAACTACCCTTACCTAGAACAGAATACATTGACTGGATTAGCTGGTACAAATTTAGTGACGAAAATGTCAATAAAAATAATCTATTGGGTTAATATTAATCTATAAGTAATTAATTAAGTGTATATTATATCATAAAAGACATGGAATATGAAAATTCGCACGAACGATACTCGTGGAACCCTGGCAGTGTCACGTGCTTTAGCACTAAACTCAATAGAAATTGGCTACGGCAGGGGGAGTTAACCCTTTTTAACCTACTGTTACCGGTTAATAAATACTTTCTAGTAAATTTCATGTTTTTTTTTAACTAGGGATACCCCAAAGGTAGACCGGCACCGGGAGGAGTTCGGGAGTGTCTCTCGGCCTTTAGTCCCGGGGAACTACGGGTTGGAAAGTTTGCTTTTTTTCTACTCTCATCGTTAAGGATTGTAGTTGTGTGTTGTTTTTCATAGCGCGGGTCGACGGGTGGGCAGAGAGCGTTGGGAGGAAGTTCGGGCGACGACCGTCAGTTCCACGAGCTGAGGGAGAGAGCCTCCTGACTCTTTCCATCTCTGTCGATTCTAATCTCTGCGTTATCTCCTTATGTTAACAAAGAACAAGGCAAGGAGATTAAATGTGCGACTCTATTGGCAACTCCTTGACTGGCTCTATTGTTGCCTTGAAATATCGAATTACAAAATCGATTACACCTCGTTCTCCGTGGGTCACTGAGAGGTCCAGGGTTCCATCGTTCTTTTAAAGGTTTTACTAGGCAGTTTCCTAGGTTTAATAAATATAACTATTTATATTATTACAAATATTATATATAATAATTCTATATTGGTCTATACTACCGGGCTGAGGCTTACTAGTAACTACTATTTACTATAACTACTACCCAAAAAATAATAGACATATATTTTATATTTTAATGTTTTTATTTAATATATTATAATTTTATTTTAGGTATTACTATTTGGGTACTCTTAACCAAAAATATTCTGTGGTCATTATTTACTAATAGATGGATTTACTAAAATATTAGATTATTCTATACTTTCTACAATCTAAGTCACTTAATAAATCATCAGATTATTGCATAGATATGGATTTATGTGTAGCGTTCTTTTAAGAGAAGATTGACTTGGCCTAATTACTATTAGATATATTATATATATTATATATATATATATTATATATATATTATTATATATATAATATAATTATATGTTGGTGTTTATGTTCATCCTAAGTTTGTGTTGATGTGTGTATGTAGTGTGTGTGTGTTGTGGTTATGTGTATTGATTGGGATGTAGTTAAATACGACTGTCATATACGATACTAGTGTGGACGCGTTCGGAAAAGCTACTCGAATAGGGAGGCAAAGAAGGAAGCAGCAGCAGGCAAACTGCAGAAGAGGGTTGAAAATTTGAAAGTCCATAATATTTGAGAAAGAGAAGGTAATTGTAATCTGACAGATTTACATTTATAGATTATATTTGGGAACTGTTTTTAAGGCAGTTTATAACTTATTAGAACTTGTAAGTTTCTATTTCTGTAGGGATAAAATTATTATATTATTTATAACCCCATTAAGTTAATTTTAAACACAAATTTTAAGTAAGTTTAATTTTTAATTTTCAAATTATTTCTCAATTCTATATAAAATATCAAAGTGGGTTGGAGGGAGGCGTAATTCAATTCTGGGTATTCCTACCTATAATTAATGTGTCTTCTATAATATAACCTTATTTGGGAAACTGAATTATTGCAAAATTAAAAGAAAGCAAACTAGGGGATTATTTAATGATTATTTTGAATGATTTCTTAAAGGAATCACTACCTTATCCGGGGGCCCGTGTCTCTCATCTTTTAGGCGCACCACACTTGTGAATGGGGCCGATCTCTGTGTCTAGCTTGCGGACGTCGTCGAGTCATTGGATGAGGTAAATAATTTCATATATCTGCTCCGTCTGATCGAGCCAAGAAGACGTCCCTGTAATATAACTCCCTCTATCTTTTTGGGTACTTTCCTCATATGTTTCTTTTTGTCGTGACATGCTTGACTGTCACTAAGCTCTTCTGAACACCATCTCACTCGCGACACATTCACACCTACTCTTAGCGAATACTATCGCGAGGATATGGATCTGCTATTATATAATAATGTTGCTTTATAGTACATTTAGCCAACAATCGCATATTAATCATATCCGTTGATCTGTTTAACTAACATGAATGGAATAAATATTTTCAAATAATTTAGAAATTGCGTAATCTAACGTATTATGTAGGAAACTAATAAAAATCCTCACCTCATACTTAAACACTCGTAAAAAAATTATGAACCTTTAAAATTTCTATAATTATATACAGTAGATATTTTGAAAGGTTCCTAATAAATAATCACTTATATATATCAAATGTAATCAAAGCATCTTTAATATTATGTTTGAAAAGTAAAAATTATATATATATATGTCTTACATCACATCATGAATTAAAAATATATTATATTTATATATTACTATTAATTTAAGTAATACGTTTTTATGTCTTTTCGTTCTTAGAGTATATAAAGCACTTTTTGTATAATATACTGAACTTAAATATCGATATATCGAGTAAATTGGATAATATCGAATTAATTCGATATTATATTTATACTTATTCTAATTGATATATAATATATATTAGGATTTTGGGTACTTTATGGTAATCGATTACCCACCTATATCGAAATCGATTTATTATAAATATACTTTAATATACTCGATATTTCAGGTAGAAGGAACTTTATGATATTTATAATAATACTATACAATATTATATAATTATATATTAATATAATATATATATTATATATTATATATATTATATATATTAATTATATAATAAATATTAATTATAATCATTTATATAATATATATATAGTTATATATTATTTAATATTAAGGTTAGTGTCTAAAGCTGACATCATTTATGATAATCTATTGAGAATCTAGACATAGCACCTACTAGTAAGGCATTACTACATACTGCATTGCATAATGCATGGCACCGGCTGAACTATACGGTAAAAACCGACTTTTTAGATAGCCGGGAAAACACGCAGGCGAATATTAATGGGATGTGTTTCGTTCTCTTCCAGTTAAGTGTTAGGGTGTTCGATATTAAAACTAGACGAATAAATCCATTCGGGCGGGTGGACACAGACGGGTCTGTGCAATAGATATCAAGAAGTGTTAGTTCGGTTTGGTCTACTTCGGCCTCTAGGTTATAGAAGCACATAACCTTACGGCCGAGGAGACGGATTAATCACCACCGCTCCAGAGGGAGTAGTTCTCCTTGGAGGACAGGCCTCTCTTCGCTCGGGGCGGTGGGCGGTCTATCGGGTCGTCGGCGTCGTTCCCCTCCTCTCCGTAGCTGCATCCCCCTCCCCGTCGGGCGCTAGTGACCCCAAATTTTAGATAATAAAATAAAAATTGGAAAACAAAATTAAACATAAAAGAATTACATGTATATAAAGCAACATTTGGCACTTTTTCTCTTTTTATCTGGAGTATTTAAGTTAACCTCACAGTGTATGGTTAGACGATTAGGGTTCAGCGTATACTCTCCTCTCCGCGATACGCCTTCATGTACATTTCGTGTTCATGTGAGACACTTATAATTGAGCAGTACAGCTCCGTTGTAGGGGTCGTCGCAGTCACGAAGCCCCCTATTATTGAGTCACATTGATTTTAAAATATTAATTATTAAAATACTTATATAATATTATTTATATATATATATAATATATATTATATATATCTTATTAATATATATTATATTAATATATAATATAATTAATTTATATTATTTATTAATATATATTATATATTATATAATTATATATATTATTTATTTATATATAAATTAATATTATATTATATAGATGAACAGTATAATCCTAATATACTTACTATTATATTATTTTATTATATATATAATATATTATATTTCCTACTTATCTTTTTTAGATACACTTATTTTTTACTTAATATTTTATGTTTTATATCAAATATATTTTTTGTTTCTTAATTATATATTATAGTTTTATATAATAATTGCGGTAGACGAAAATTTATACTCCAATAGTATGAGAAATAAATTATTCAAAACTAATTCCTAAATTATAAATTATATTTTTGATCTTATTTATTTTGTCAATTATATAATCTTATTTACCTTATCAAAAGTGGTATTTTAGTTATTACCGTGGTATATTAATTAGTTATTTTTTTTTTATTTAATATTATTTTCTTATATTTATTATTTAGGGAATATATAATATTTTTTTCTGGTATCATATATTATATTTTATGCTTTATTTCATATTATCATTTTTTTATTTTATAAGTTTACTATTTCGATAAATAATAGTAATATTACTATAATATCTATTATTTAAGTTATATACAGGCTATTTAATTTTATATTTAATCAATAAGGTAAAATAATAGTATTATTGTAAATCAGCTACTTTTATAAAAATAATATAATTCTGAAAGTGACTAATCTACAATATCATATATATTATACCTCCTGATACCTTATTATATTCAATATTTTTTATAGTATATATATACATACTCTTTATATAATTGATTATATTTAAGCTCATAAATATATATTTTAATGCTAATAAAGTCTAGTGGTATAAAATATATAAAGTAATATTATTACGCTGCATTAAGTCTCTGCTTAATAAAATAATTAAGTATTGTCACGTCACTATTGTAACCACATGATTATATTACAATTAAATAATTATAATAAATTAAATATTTATCTACGGAACCTAATAATACAATACTATTTTTAGTGACTTATACGTAAGTATATTACTATAGTCTTTGTATATTATTAATTTTAAGAGGCAATAAAATTTTAATTAAAATAAATAGTTCAATATGAGACTGGGCCTATGTAAATCATATTATCAGACTATCTCTTTACTACTATTTCTTCATCTTCTCCTTATCTCTCTTCTCTCTCCACTCTCTCAATTACTTCTATCTTTGTAATAACTACTAAATCCTTCACGTTATGTTCTCACGATACTGATTCTAACCTTTGCGCCTAGTTTATTCGTTTGACATCTTTCTCGCTTCATGAATACTAAAAAAGAAATTATAGCTATTTCCTTTAAAGATTTTGAAATATCTATATTATACCTTGAGACAATCGCTAAAATGTGCAATGCAAAACACCTATACTGAAGCCCGCTTCGTACAATCGTCACTTCTCGTCTCCTTATAATTGTTTTTAACTATGAACATTTTATCTCTTATAATTAATCAAAGTCCTACATACTACTATTCTTAATATAATCACCAATATCTTCTAAATTCTAAGTTTCACATCCACAAGCAAAAGTCGACCTTATACCTATAACGGTGAAAATCGCAAATGAGAGGTTTTTTTTTTTTTTAAACTCTCGATATTCAAAAGGTTTTCGATATTAATATATCGTACTGATTTCAAAAATATCGAATTATCGAAGCTCAGACCGAAAAATTGAAATAAGCTATATATATATCTATATATATATAAATTATATATAATATTTATTATATAATATATATATATATATATATTATATATTATATATTATATATATATATATATATAATATTATAATTATGTATATATATAATATATACTATATATATATATTATTACTATATATATTTATATATATATATACACTTTACTTTAAAAAAAGGAACGTTATTTTAAAATTACAATGCTTCACCTATCTTAAAATAAATTGAATTTTATTTTATAACAGATTTTAAAAATAAGAAAGTTGTGAATGCTAGGAATGTGGCTGGTGTAATAATATATATTTAAACATGTATCTCAGAGTTATCCTCTGAATCAGATTTTCTGTTGTCATTTCTTTTATTTCTTATATGTCGCAATATCAGTCTTCCAGCAATTCATAAAAATTCATTGGAACCAATACTAATTTTGCAAAAGTAGAGTAAAATCATACACAACTAATGTTTCCTATTTTTTTAATATATATATTTAGCTAGATAGGTTGTAAATATTAATAAAAAAAATTCTATTTGTTTGAGTAATGTTATATGATAAAAAATTTATATAAAACAGAAAAGTAATGCTAGATTAATTTCTTAAAAGAATAAATATATGAACACTGATAAATTATAAAATGAATTCAAAATTAAAAGAATAAAAACGAAACTTTGAAAAAGTGAAAAGTACTTAATGTTGTAAATAGTAAATTGTAAATTTATTAGAAAAAAAAATGTTGTGGAACAATTACATTTAGTTTCAAAAGTATTATGGATAAAATTTTAAGATAAAAATTAAAATTTTAAATAAGATTAAATATAAAACATTGAAAGTAATTAGAGAACTTTTAAATTCTGTTTTGAAAAAAAAAAAAAGTATGTTAAAAAACAGCTGAAATGTAAAATAAATTTAATATTATTATGACTTGCTCGTTGCATTGCTTCTATGTACTATACAGTGAATATTACCATTAACTACTATTGGTCCTTCTGACAAAAAAATTTTGATCAAATATTCACTTTAGCTCGGTTAGGGTAAATGTAAATTTTGGAGCAAGATGAAAATTTATTGTAACATTAAAAAACATACATGATGCAGAAACTAAAAACATATATTCCTCAACTTTGCAGCTCCTGTTGATATGTCGCAGTTACTAGCAATTGGAACCAGCGAGGTAGACATCTTCCACCAAAGGAAAAGATTTCTGAAAGAGGAATATAATCTCAACATCACAACTGACTGTAGTTCCAGACGTCTTCTATCGGAATGTACTGACCGGGTAGAAACGTTAATGACTAGGCACGTCAATTTTCTGTTGATTTGGGCACTCACACCCCTAGCTTGGCAACGAAAAACGATTACCAATGGTGATAGGCAGACCACAGTTTTCGAGCCAGCATCAGAATTCTCGGTTGAGGGTGTGCCTGCTATAATGGACCAAATTACACAGATTGCCAGGAGGAGGAATTCCCAAGTGCGTGTGTATCTTGTTATCCCACCAATTCAAGACCTTTATAAATTTAACCAGAAGAGGATTATTAGAGCATGGGGCCCTACTTTTGCAGATTACTTGAAAGAAGATCCCACCATGTCTCCACAATTAATGAGAGCACATTCCATCAAAGCCTATACCGCCTTCGAGAATTTGGCATATTTCTCCTACCAATGGCAAAACAAAATTTGTCTCAGAGGTAGTCACGTAATGAATTATTACTATGGTACCTACAAACATGGGGACTACAGACTGACTCCCCATTCCAGATATATCAAGAAGAAACAGATGTTTTTGGATTCACCACTACTTACCGATGGACTTCATCCCAACCAGCTGTTTCTAGAACAGTTTATGAAGAAGTATAAAGGCTTCTTCAAGACTAGACGGAATCATCCGACAACAACTTCAACATCCCGCGGAGCTGCTGAACCGTCTAGGAGTGAGGAGCGTGAACATTCTGTGGTTGTAGAAGTGGAACCATCAACCTCCCGAACGTCAATCGCCATCGAACGACGTTTGGGCGAGGCACCTCTTATGCGACGATCACAACCGTCAATAGAAAATCCTGATAGACTACAGTCTCTGCAGACTGCTCTATCGACTACCACTGCCTCTGAGCAAATCCAGCCTTTGTCTCGGAATCAACATACTCCGCTGCAGGAGTACACCACTTATCCGACTACTCATTTGCCCGTGTATTCCCCTTTGAGATATCATCCAGCCTACTCTTCAGCACCTTCTACAGCTTGGCAGTTGGTCCAGGTCCAACCAGAATTACAACGGTTTGCCAATTCTGAGTTGAGAATAATGCTGGAGGGGTTGCATTACAGATCATTACCAGAATATCAGCAACTATCACTATTCCAGGCATTCAGGGTAGCGCTGGATGACGAAGAATATATTCTCCAAGGACTTCGTTGCCATCATCCTCAGGGACACCAATAACAAGAGAAAGTGATTATCCCTCATTTTCAGTATACCGATTTTCTCACCATAGTCTACGTAGAACTTCGGATCTTCACAATTTCAGTAGGTTATTATGGAACTTATGACATGACTTATAGTATATGGGATGTTCAGAAAGATGATGCATAACTATTCCCCTTAAACTCACGGTTAAAAGTTATACAGGTCAAATGGTCAATCCTGGCATCTCCTTTCCTATTTCAGATATGCCCTCCTCAGATTTTCTACATATAAGATCCAGGAAAAGATTGAGTGGGGGATGTTGAGGCCAGCCAATGCCTCGGCCATGACATAATATATACGGTATATATATATATATTATCATATATATATATATATATATATATATATATATAATATATATAATATATATATATATATATATATATATATATATATATTATATATATAATAAATTATATATATATATATAGATATTACATAATATATATATATATATATTATATATAATATAATATATATTATATAATATATAATATATTAATATATATATACAGTGATATATATATATATAATATATACAGTAGTATATATATATATACTATATAATATATATATAATATATATATATATATATATATATAATAATATATATATTATATATATATATATAGATAGTATAGTTAGTTATATATATAATAATAATATACCGTATATAATATAATATATATATATAAATATATATATACTATATATATATATAATATATATATATATATTGAGATATATATATATATATATTATATATATATATATATATAATATATATATATATATATGTACACATATAAATCTATTTATTTTTCCCCTCTGTCTTAATTTTGGCTATTTGGTTTTTAGGCATTTTCAAAAGTTTTCAGATATTTAACATTTTTTTATGAGAAAGATTTCGATTTCTATAAATACTTTGGTGCGGGAAAGTTGCTTTGTTCTGTTAAAGATCAGCCTCCACTACGAGTTAATCAATTTCTTCACCGTGAGTTTTATTGTCGATGATCCACCTAACTGTTTTGTTCATTGCAATGTTAATATTTTGATATGATTACATCATATTAAAATATTGCAGTGACTAATGATAGTTTTTATCATAGAAGCAACAAGATCTCCATTATCTCCCAAGCTCTGACTACAGATCAAGATCCCCTCCGGATTCTTGCATAATAAACCACAAACCCTACTCCTGCTGGGGTAGGTCTTCTATGATAATTCTTCTTCCTTATCTTGTTAATAAAAAACACTTGACAGTTTACAAAATGTATTGTTTTATATGGTTTTATTATATTTATTATAAATTTTCTTATACATTAGTACTATTTTTAATCAACTTATTGATTATTCGATGTACCACATTCGTGGTCTATATAATGAGTCTCTAATTATAACATTTGAAAAAGAGAATGGAAGAACGGCCCAAGTCACTTTTATAACCCTCTCTTTCTTTTTGACCAGGCGCTCGAT
Organism: Trachelipus rathkii; assembly: GCA_015478945.1. NCBI lineage: Eukaryota > Metazoa > Arthropoda > Malacostraca > Isopoda > Trachelipodidae > Trachelipus > Trachelipus rathkii. The sequence continues at coordinate 6,707 of JABUQX010121507.1, read as the reverse complement.
GTATGGTAGAGACTGCCCTTGCCCTAATAAAGTTCACCCTAGTAGGTCGCTAGAGTGAGTCTCCGTGAGGAGACCGTGCAGGCACTTCGTTGTTGTATTCACCTACATTCGTGCGGCGCGTGTCACATACGACCCCGTGCTAGATCCCTAAGTAGAGCCGTGGCAGAGTTTCTTCAAAACTCACCACTTGTAGACGTTCAAACGAGCTTGGCCTGAAACCCAGATTCCACTGTGCGACTCTGTTAGCCGCCTTCTTGCTATCTTTCCAAACCCCACCCAAGATAATTCTGATTGTCAACAACTATTCTCACCATTCAACTCGTGAGTTTACTCCAGCAGCCTGAGAGTTCTAATCTAACTCCATCTCACATGGACGTAATTTACAAAGCCACTGCGTCTGTGCATACATTCCGCCCAAAATTACGTATATGAGATGGAACTTAAAATGTGATTTTAGTAGTATATGTACATTCCCCTATCCTTGAATAGTTTAGGTGCTACTCTGATCCGTGAATCAAATACGTGATCATCTATAAAAAAATAAAAATATGCATAAGTCTATACCTCTGCTAAACACTCGAATTTTTAATACAGACTATCCCACGATGTTTGAATTCATAAGGTGCAATGCGAACATATCTCCTGTACTCTCCATAGATTTAAAAAGGACGCCAAGGTATCCATGTGCGGATGACGTAGTTGATTTTATAGTAGATACATCAGCAATTATGGTATTATAGAGGATTTTCCAGCATCCGCACCTTCTTGACACATATAAATCATCAATTGCGACTACGTTGTAACGAAGTACGACATAGAAAAGAACGGAAACTCACGATGGGTGTAGAGAGCGACATACCAAATGGCGCACCAGAACAAAGTTATAATTTATGGTACAAACATTGAGCAATTGATCAGTGGTATAATTAATCAGTGAAGAAATGGTACGCAACGAAGCCCTCCATTACCAACACCGAGCCTCTCTCCTAGCCCACATATTCATCATCTGCCACCCCAAAAGAAGTGGAAACAACCAGTAAAAGGGCCGTGAGTATACCTAGCGAGAATACCCCAAAAATTTTGAGCACACCCAATATGAACGAATTGTGGATGTCCAAAGTCATATTAGTAAAACACTCCGAGTAGGGCAAGGTAACAACAGCCCATAACAACCGAAAAATAGTTGATCCTAACCACGTTTAAGAAATCAACACGAATGTAAGGTCAATGTAGGCTAGGAGGAAAACCCAGTACTAATAATATAAACACTATATATATAATTATTAGTATATAAATAATATTGAGTTATTATCTATTAATGCTTCTATTTTAACTTGTGCTATTCCTACTTCATTTATTTTCTGTCGTATATATATATTCATGAAGAACTCTATGTACTAATCAGTTAAAATTATTTAATATAGATTGTCTAGTGTTATATTTAATTTACTTTAGTTATGAGAATTAATTTAGTCATTATCATTATACCTGAGAGGGTAATAATAAAAGCTTACCTACAGGTTATGCTAAGTAGAGTTCCTATCTTGGTTATGCGATCAATTTCGCGCTATGGTAGCCACTTTTCGAATTAATTCTACCTGATCTAGGTATTCCACACCTCTCCCAATCTTTGGAAACGCTTCGCCACCCACTCCTAACCCCTTCTAGTACCATATAAAAGGATATAAACAAAACCAACAATTGAGCCTGCCTCGATCTTATACCATAAAAAAAGATATCAATTGGATGAATTGGTTCAATACAGGAAACTAGATAGTTTCTGTTTTATAATTGTACATATAAGTAGTTGTAGAGCTGCTGATATTAGTAGAAATAGAGATGGTATAATTATGAGCTATAAAGAATAAAAGATAATAGTCAAATCGAAGAAAGAATTACCAAATAGAGAAGGGAAACAATTAAGGTATACTATTTGTATGCGGCGCCGAGATTAGTGCGATGAGGTGTGCGAAAAATGTTAAAAGGATCAGAGAAAGAGTGCTTCAAAAATAAAAAATTATGGAGCTCTTTACAAAAAGCAGAAAAATATGTACTTAGAGGATTGATTGAGAATGATAACGATTTTACACATAAAATACAAGAAAAAAATATAAAGAGAGAGAAAGATAAAGAAGAAAGGAAAGAGGTACAGTGACGAGATGTTATTGGCGGCTCAGGAAATGGAAGTTCCACTCATGTCTTCATAGTATATTTAGGAGGAGGTGAACGCCCAAACATACATGTTTGACTCTTGTGTGTTGTTAACTAAAATGTGTTATTAGTCCGCCTAAAATAGAGGAAACACTCTACTTTTGGGCATGAGAACGAAATAACCATATAAGTAAAACAATACTCTGTGAGAGTGACATTATACTATCTATGCTAATCAAATCTTTATTTTAATCGAAGAAGTTTAAATATTACATACAAGTAATATTTAGAGTTTTTAGGTTACTTAGTTGGAATTGTGCTTCAAAACCATAGTTTTTTTACACACGTATGTTTATAAAATTTTAGATTAAATTCAATTTTAAATCAAAGATTATTAAAGAGACATTAAAAAAGCAGCCCCAAAGACAAAATTATAACCAATAAGAGTAAAGCTTTTTTTAAGTTTTAAACTGAGTACATTTCAGGTCAAAAATCCTTTCCAAAATTTTAGATTTATAAAAAGAATGTATATGCCTTAGGAACATGAAGATAATTGTTTCAAAGTATAAGTACCGGAAGAATATCAGTTCTTAAGCCATAATAATGTCGAAAGTTATAGGAGTCTCAAGGTAGTTTTTAGAAGATGGTACATCATTTTTACTAGCCAGAATAAATAGTTATAGTTGTAATATAAAGCAACAGATCTCTCACGCATTTGTACATAGAAGAAATCTGGAGCGAAATATATGAAGCACATTTGTATAGAATATTTGGTGAGACTAGTTATAAACGAGAATCCTAATAAATTGAGCAGTATTCCCATTTTAGAGGAGAAGAGAGAGTATTGAGAAAATCCAATGTGGATACAGTATGGTCAAAAGGGTACTCAGACATAGAAAGATGCATGAGTAGGCGAGGTAAATATAGAAGGTTAATATTAATATAAGAGTGGTACAGAAGTGAGACAGGGATGTTATGTCTCCGAGTTGTATTACTCCACAGTATATATTCGATATTGATTTTGTAAGCTATGGGAACTGGGAAGCCGATGAATAGGAAGTTGTATAGAGTAGATGTGGCCATGAAGGGGTTAATCGAAGTGTAGATTAAGACCACTCCAGATTACCACGAGGACTCGACGCAGAACAGCGTTAGGGTGCAACTTGTTATGCTGCTACACACATGAAATGTTTCCGATGCTCTATTTAGTCTGGTAAACACTATAGAATATAAGCTATTGGATGCGCATGAATTACGCGTAAAAACAAGACATGTCACTGGCAGAATTTCTACAGGAGCACAAAGTATTTACAATAAAAAGGTGTTTATGAAAATAGTGTAGATAAGAGTAAGGTCATAGTGGTAGGTAAAGAGAATCAGCAGTGTGTGAAATTGTAATGGATGGTAGGCAACCAGAACATGTATCCAAGTTTATAAGACTCGTAATTTAATGTTGGATGAATAAAGGAATGGATGATGCAGAGGTAGTAGGAAAGTTGTGAGTTGTGAATGGCAGGAAAGGGCTGGTGCAATTAAATTTTTGAGTGTAAAAATGCAAGGAGACTAATATATTTGAGGTGATAGGGGTTCTGCATTAGAGTACAGTGTTACTGGGCATTAATGTATGTACGAATTAATGTGCGAAAAAATAAATGAATAGATCTATTCTGTCCAAAACAAGTCCCCTTAGATCTTAGAATTGAAGAAAGAATGTAATAAAAGGCGAACCTTTACAAAATTTTCATCGAAATTAGCATGCAAAAAATGTGTGATGTAAATTTAGACGAGTATTATGATGTTATTGGTCATACTGAAAGATGGATGATAGTCACTTAGTTATATAGAGTTGTAATGGTTGGAATCGACCAGCTGAGAGACCAAGAAAAAATTGGATTGAGTCTGTTCAGGAGAGTTTGAAGAAAATGAACATGTGAATTTAGAACAAGCGAAAGGGTTGGAGCATAATAGAAGTAAGTGTAAATGTTAATGGTTTGTTTATATAAAGGATGTGTGTGTGTGTCCTAGGAACGGACATTGATGAGATACCACTGTGGGACTGCCACATGGAAAGCTTCAGTGGATTTTGGTCATTTCTCACAATAAGTAGTGGAGGAGTTAGTAGGGGTGGGGTTAGGTAGGATCTTCTTAATGACCCATTCATGCTTCTAAAAGCATTTTTGTATTCTGGCAATTTCAACCCACCCCCAGTCTGGAACAAAAGGGTCAGTGAATATTAAGCTTGTTATAGAAAAGAAATTAAATATTAAAACATCAGCATTTGTATATATTTATTTGCCTAGGTGTTTTAAAATTTTAAGCACAATGATAATGAATTTTATTAGGCTATATTTAATTTCATATATATTATAATTATGACTTTAGAGCCTATTCAAATCTTGAAAATTTCTATTAACTATAGTTGAACGAAAAATAAATACATCAAAAATTGAATAAATAAAATGAATATTAAAATGGTAATTTTTAATCTTTTAAAAATAAAAATACTAAGAAAAAATAAAAAAAATAACCAACAAAATAATAAAATATTAACACTTCTACCAAATCATCGAGTCCTTTTCTTTTCTAATGTTAGATAACTTAACATTCCATGCTGTCCCAAGTTTCATGATTCATAATGCAATTGTTGTCATTTTAATCCTTTATACTAATACTAAACCTTAGTGATTATCCCCCCCACCTCAAAGCATTCATTAACGAAAATAAAATTTATATTTCAATCAAAAGACAAAATTTATCCCCGCAAAATACAAGAAACCTTCCACCTAACCCCCATAAGAAATCTACGAAGCCACCAACACATTATGGCACTTCTATTACGTATATTTGTACCATATTAGTATTAAAATTTAGCTTAGTATAAATATAATATATATTGTATCTATAGTATAATATATAATATATAAATTTGAGTATTAATATAATATATTATAAATATAAAGTATTATATAATATGATATATAATAAAATATAAGTGATATAAATAATAATTCTCATTAAATAAGATAAATAAGTATAAATATAAAATTGATAATATATGATAAATAATAATATAATACATATAGTTAATATAAAAATATAACATAACTATAAATATAGTTAATAATAATATACAATATTATAATAATATAAAGCATTTATAAAATATAGTTACATATTATATATATATAAAAGGAATATATAATATGTAACATTATGTACCATACATAACATACCATAGCATACATACATACAACAAATAATAAATGAGAGCTTGAGTTTTATTCCTCATGAGAGATAGATTATTGAGTACTGTTATAGAATAGGAGAAATATAATAATAAATAAATTAAGATATACCACATAAAGAGTGAGTGTGCCTTATTATATGAGATAGAGAATAATAAGAAATATAAAAAAAAAAGAGAGAATATAATAATTAAGAGGACTGTGGATTAAATAGAGAAATTAGAAGAAGAAAAAGATAAATAGTAAGATAGGTCAAAGCCGATAGAAAAGAGACAGAAAGAATGAGGATTAAAGAGAAAGAGTGGAAAAGGTAAAGGCAAATTTAAAGGTAAATATCTTGAGACTTCCATTTTTGAAAAACTATTTATGCTTGCATTATGATATATTTTTATTTATAAAGGAAAGGCCACACAGCAGGATTATGTGACAACGGAAGGAAAGAAACCGGAGGCGTAGAAACCTACATCATAAAGGCTAATTAAAATTTTAAATGAAGCAACTAAAAATTTTTAAAATATAATATATATATATATATATTAATATATATACATAATAATATATTATACTATATATATACTATAATATAATATAATATATATATAATAATTATATACGTTATAATATATATATATATAATATATGATATATATAAATATATATATATATATATATTATATATATATAAATATATATAATATATATAGATTATAATATATATATATATATATATAATATATTTAATATATATATATATATATAAATATATGTAGCTGAATAATAGATATATGTATGTATGTATGTATGTTATGTAGTATGTATGTATATAATATATATAAGATATATAATAATATATTATATATAATATTATAATAATAATATATATATATATATATATATATAATATATATATATATATATATATATATATATTATATAGAAAGATAATATAATGATAAGATAGCTATATAGTATATATATATATAGATATATATATATAATAATATATATATAGTATATATATAAATATATATAATAGTATATAATATATATATATATATATATATAATATAACAACAATACAAACTATATAGAAGGCAATGTGTTGTAGACCTACATAAGTCATAATATTATGGACAAGAGGTAATAAAAGTGTCGTATGTTCTCCCAGAGATTTGATACTGGCCTACTTTGAGGGTTTGCTCTGAATGATATAATTATTTCATCAATGATGCTTGTATATCACTCAGGGACTTTTTTAAGCTTATAATTTAATATTAAGGATTAAAAAATGAAACAACTGGCATTAAGATT
>JABUQX010121506.1:0-12682 GCA_015478945.1 Trachelipus rathkii | reverse complement strand
CGTGTACTTCGTTCAACTCAATTGGGTGTTTAACCGTTTTCGCATTTATCGAAACGCTTTGCGTTTTTCGTGCGCCACTTCAATCAAGCAGAGAATGACCAACGTGTAAAAATCTGTGGACTATAAATTTTAGCATTCCACTTTTTTTTTTTGGTGGTCCTCTAACTGCAGAATGATATAGGCATTCCGCCAACTGCAATTCACAACATTTTTCAAATTATCCCAATTGCAATTCCTCAATTTATTTTGGTATTCAGCAATTGCGGACTAACGTTTCTTGATAATTAAGTTTTTGATCACCTCTGAGATATATATATATATATATATATATATATATATATATATATATATATATACCTATATATATATATATAACATATATATATACTTTAATATACTATATATATATATACCTATGATTAACCTCAAGATTAGATGTCCCATGTATGTAAAAACTGTGACGCTACGTAAAGCATACATTTTTGAAATCAGCGCACATTGTAATGGAGAAATATGAAGAAGAAATAAAATAAGAGTGAGATAAAAGTATGTCACTATAATGAAGAAATAAAATGAAGTGAGATAAAAAAGTATCAATAATAATAATTCTCTCGTTCCCCCAAATTTCGCGTTCCCAAAGTCATGAGTCCCACAATATTTTCTTTTCAATGTTAAGGCAGTCATACACGCACACACACACATATACATACATACACACACACACACACACACACACACACACACACACACACACACACACACTCTCTATGAGAGATATATCTACTAGAAATTAAATTTTTGATGACCTGACCTAGCCTAAACTATATGCAATTTTAATTTTTAATTTTAATTTAGCTTTAATTTTTATTTTTAATTTATTATTTTGCCATTATTTTAGTTTCCCCTAAAGTATTGAAAATATATAAGGAAAACGTTTATTTTATGGGTCTCATGTTTAAATTAAGTTTTGAAACGTACGATTATATGCTTTAGGTTCTTAAAATTAATAATTATTAATTTTTAGTTCTTGCATTACAATGTACGCTGAATTCAAAAAATATATTCAAGTTTTTATACAAATATTTTTAGATACAGGGAGCTTTAAATCTGAGTTATATATATATAACATATATACTATATATATATATATATATATATATATATATATATATATATATATATATATATATATATATATATATATATATATATATATATATATATATATATAATCCACATGCCAGCGTCTGGGGGCGGGGTGACGTAGGCCACTTTAGGTATAACTAGTCTCCTCACTTTCCTAATACTGCTTTTTGGATTTTTCTGAATCAGAGCCTATAATGAGTCATAAGCACACAAAAAAATAATAATGTGATTCTAATAACGGTTATTTTTTATTAAAGAAGTTTAAATAAAGATCATTTAGACTCAGTTTGAAGGGTGAATCGGACCACCATTGTGGGGAGAATTGGGCCATCTTTTTAAATTCCTCTTTTATTTATAAATTCAATTTTATATTTTAATTTTTATAATATAGAAATTGTTTATTATATTGAAAATTTACTATAAGTAATTAAATTTTAATAATGATAAATGAAAATAAGAATAAAAATGTGGTGGCCCAATTCACCCCATTCGAGGGACAAATTTCGACACTTTTTTGAATTCATATTTTCCATATAGAATTTCATTTTTATTTCCGTTCACTTAATATAAGTAACTGTTTATTATATTTAAATTAGCTATACACCAATAAAAATGTCAATAATAGGCTACATAAAATAAAATAAGAATAAAAATGGTGGCCCAATTCACCCCATCATCAATTTTGTGGGGGGGATGAATCGGGCCAAGTTAAGCCCAGCGATTACCACTAATACTGTTTGGAACAAAATTTAGTTTTGCCAGTTTAAGCTAACATACTCAACTGTATACACTGAAAAAATATATAATTAAAAAAATCACAATCACATAACGAGAGAGCAAAGCAAAGTTAAAAAAAAAACTCGCATTTTCAAATGTGAAATTCTTTTATAATTATACCTAATTTATTATATTTTAAAATATAAAAACTCTAAATTAAAGATAATCTAAATAAAACTTGTAGTACACCACGATGAGCAAAAATAATTTTTTTTTTATTTAGTCACCCAGCCCGACGCTAACAGACTGCCGGATATCAAGTATCCGGCTATCCGGATAATTCACTATCCGATATCCGACCGGATATCCGGTTAACTTCCAGCCGGATATCCGGTATCCTCCGGCTAATTCACTATCCATAATACATCCTAATATATATATATATATATATATATATATATATATATATATATATATATATATATATATATATATATATGGCATATATATATATATATATATATATATATATATATATATATTAGGTTCACATCCGCGAGCCTTGTGTCCCACCCGCCCGCCGCATTATATATATATATATATATATATATATATATATATATATATACTATATATATAACCTTATATATATATATATATATATATACTATATATATATATATATATATATATATATATATATATATATATATATATATATATATATATATTGTATTAATATAGCGGAGTAAGACAGGGTTGTGTTATGTCTCCTTGGTTATTCAATTTGTATATGGATGTGGTTATGAAGAATTCGAGGTGGGATGACGGGAGAGATGGTTGTTAGATGGTGGAAGATGGAGATGATGGAGTGGAGGTTGCTACCTATTATATGCGGATGATTGGTTCTGTGGCGAATCTGAAGAGAGTTTGAGAGGATTGGTAGAGAATTTGGCAGGGAGTGTGTAAAGGAGATAGAAAGTAAAAGTAGATATGAGTTATAGTTGTGAGTGAGGACACTCCTCAGTGTGAGAAGATTATGTTAGATGGTGAGCAGCTGGAACAAGTGTCAGAGTTTAAATATTTAGGGTATATGTTGGATGAGAAGGGAACGGACTGATCAGGGGTATGAGTAGGGAGCTGTGGTGCAGCAGGAAGGTGGCTGGGTGCAATTAAATCGTTGGTGAATCTGCAAAAGGAACTAAGTCTTGAGTGTGCTAGGGTCTTACATGAGGGTATGTTGTTACCTGTGTTGTGGATTGGTTTAGGATTAATAGCGGAGTAAGAAAGTATGATCTAAAGTTCAATGTGTTCAGATGGACAATCTTAGGGGTGTGCTAGGTGTGAGAAGAATTGACAAAATGAGGAATGAATGTATTAGAGAGTGGTGTGGTGTGAAGAAGGGGTAAATGAGAGATTAAACGAAATTCCATCATCATCATGGTTTGGTCATATGGAAAGGATGAATGATTATCGATGTAGTTATCCAGTTGCATAGTGGTGAGTGTGTTGGGAACCGACCGGCTGGAGACCGAAGAAAAAGTGGATTGAGTCAGTAAACGAAAGTTTGAAGGAGAGAAATCTGAGTTTGGTAGAGGCGAAGAAAGGTGTATAACAGGAGTGAATGGGGGATTGTGAGGGGTATGGTTGTGGCCCACCTGGGCCAAGAGTCGAACCCTTACCTTGACGATCTACATAGTGAGGGTCCATCGCTGTCCATGAAGCTTTAGGGTGGATTTTCGCGGCTGCGATGAGTTCTCACTAATTAATGGTATTAAGGGAATAAGATATAAAATTTGATATAAAATACTATAAAATATTATATTACACTAGAATTTATATTAGTTCGTATCTATTATTGATTTTTTTTTATGTTTTTGTTTTTTACAGCATGTTGTCTGGGCTTCCGCTTGCTTATTTTCTATCATTGCATTTGTTTGTTTGAAGAACTTTTTTGGGCACGGACTGCATGCATAAGGATGTTTAAAGCTATGTATAAGAGCACCATTTATCTATTTTATTTATATTGCTAATTCTTATTTCTCTCTTTCCAGAGATAGGGGATGATAGTATTTGGCCCCAAGGTTATTAAGTAATAGTCAAATAGTCAATAGGGAATAGAGTGGATTCCTCTGTAGGAGGAACAAAGGTGGAACAGGGAATAGAAAGTACGAAGAGAGCACAGGGTTCACTGTCCGGGCCCGGGGGAGGGTTATCACAGTAGTGTATATTCCCTCCCATTCTTTTAAAGTAGTATATAATTCCCTAGAATAGATAGCTACAGTGGTAGCTAATAAACAAAGTATATTTTCATTTACGTAACAAAGTACAAGAAGACTCAGTGGACTTCGTCTTCAGTTTAACATAGGTGGGTAGTAATAATTTTGGTTACCCTTACGATAGGACTTATTTTATTCATATTGGTTGAAGGGAACGTATGATGCAGATTGTAGTAGGAAAGTTGTGAATAGTAGGAAGGTGGCTTGTGCAATTAAATCCTTGGTGAATACAAAATGACTAAGTCTTGAGTGAACAAGGGTTTTGCATGAGTGTATGTTATCGGTGTTAATGCATAGTAGGGAAACTATGGTGTGGAATAAGCGGTATAGATCTAATGTGCAATTTGTTCATATTGATAATCTGATGGGCGTGTTAGGTGTGAGAAGGATTGATAATTTGAGGAAATAACGTGTTAGGGAGTTGCGTCGTGTGAGGAAAGGCGTAAATGAAAGAATAAACGAGCGTATTAAGATGGTTTTGTCATATGGAAAAGATGGTTGGTTAAGCGTATGTATAGTGGTGAGTGCTGGGAGTCGAGCTTTTGGTAGACCGAAGAAAAGGTAGATTGAGTCAGTAAAGGAATGTTACTTTGACAGAGGCGAGATAAAAGGTGCATAATAGAAGTGAATGACGGGGTTTTGTGAGGGGGTATGTTTGTGGGCCTGGCCCAGGGAATAAACTCTACATTGACGAGATACCACAGTGGGGGTTCGTCGTAGTCTTGGGTGGATTTTTTTTACTGCGGCGAACTCTCACTTAAGGGTATAAGGTAATGTTCTTCTAGCTCTTCTGTTTCCTGTGTATATTGCGTAGCTCACTCTCAATCTAGTTATAGGAGGAGGAAGATAAATAAGTAGCTATTAAATTTTAGGTTCTTCTCTTCAAGTATATTTTTTCTAATGCTGTAGTTTTTATTCTTCTATATTGCAATCTAACAGATAAATAAGTTTGTCTATTATTTTAATGGTCAATTTAATACTTACTTCCAAGCATATTAAATATGAATTGTAAACTTTTGTCTAAGTAGTACAAATTGTATAAATAATTATTATTAGTATCGTTAAAAAATAGTTTCTATTTTTTGTTTTTCAGTCCTTATTCAAGTGTCTTCCTTGTGGAAAAATTTCTCAACACAGAAAATTAACATTGGTGGATTAACATTGCTGGTGTTTATTTGCTGCAAAGAACAGGTCTTTTCTCTGACACTAAATAAATGAAGAATTTAATCAAGGGAAAGAAGCGGAAATTATCGACAGATGAATAGTTTAGGAGAAAAATTGTTATAAATGATTGTAATTAAAACTTGTTTTTATTAGAAATCATTTTATTTACTTCCTTCTTTTGAAAAGTCTATTTTTTTATATATTAACCTTATTGTGTTTGGTAACTGAATCTGGTAGTAATATTTATATACTTTGTTTGTTTAAATCATCTACATAATACGTTAAGGAAAATGAGCTTAATGAATTTAAGGCCAAAGATGAAAACAATATGAAACGTGGGCAAACTATCTGGTTTGAATTTTTCTTTACCAATTGGAGCAAAAAATATTAGTTAATATTTAAATTTTATTTTATTTCGTATCTGATTATTTATAGCATTTTTAAAGCTAGGTGGCTGACATTAAATTTTTAGTTCCCTAACTGGGAAATTATGAATGACTACTATTGGTTTTGATGAGTCGTATTCAAGCAACTGTTTGTTCATTCGATTAAATAGCTTGGGATTTCCCAGAAACAATGGTTGCTCAACAAACCTGTGCCACACTGTTTGATTGTTTACACCTTCTGGCTACTTGCAAACAAACAGTTGCAGCAAAAGATGATAATTATAATGTGCATAATTTATTACCAATATTCATGAATATATTTTTGAATCCATAAGTTGCTTGTATCTTCTGAATTTTAAACGCACATGTGTACTTCTGTTGCTTTAGATGGAGTTCTCGAAAATTTTCCAGCTGTTTATCCCAAAGTAAATATGGCTTTTTGTTACAATCGTTTCTTATATGTTAGTTTCTTTATTCTTCCTTCTCTTTCCACTAGATGTGGTGTAAGGGTACGTGCCCCGTAACATGCATGGAAAATAGAATACCCTTAGGTGAGAGCTCGTCGCAGTAAAAAAAAATCCACTAGGACTTCGCAAGACTGCGACGGACCCTTACTGTGGCCTCTCGTCAATGTGGGGTTCATCCCCTAGGCCAAGCCCACAACCATAACCCTGTAAAAAACCCCACCATTCGCTCTATTATACATTTCTTTCGCTTCTGCCAAACTCGCATTCCTTTCATTCAGACATTACTTTACTGACTCGATCCACTTTTACTTTGGTCTCCCAGCCGATCGATTCCCAGCACGCTCATCAATATACATCCGCTTAATTAACCGACTATCATTCATTCTTTCCATATGACCAAACCATCTTACGCAATCATTTATTCTCTCATTTACTATCTGCACAATACACAACTCTGTAATGCGTTCATTCCTAATTTCATCAATTATTTTCACACCTATAACACGTCCATAAGTTTGCCCATCTGAACATATTGTATTTTAGATCTATACCTCTTGTTTCACTACTATTCATTAACACCGGTAACAACATACCCTCATACAAATCCTTATCGCAATCAAGACTTAGTTCCTTTGTATCCACCAATGATTTAAATGCTCCAGCCACCTTCCTACCATTCAAAGCTTTCCTTCTACTTTCTGCATCATTTGTTCCCTTTTCATCCAGCATATATCCTAAATATCTAAACTCAGACCCTTTTTCCAATTACTCACCATCCAGCATCACTTTACCTGGACTCTCTCTATTACCACCATAACCTTGCTCTTATCTACATTTTTCAAACCCCTTTTAACCACCATGCCAAACTCCTCTACTAATCCTCTTAAGCTCTCTTCAGATTCGCCACACAAAACTAAATCATCCGCGTAAAATAAGCAGGTCACCCTCCACTCTCCCATTCTCCCTCATTTTAATTCCTCCCAATTCCCATACCTTTAATTCTTTCACCACTCCATCCTATACAAATTAAATAACCAAGGAGACATAACACATTCCTGCCTCGATTTACTATTAAAATTAAACCAATTACTTTCAACTTCATTTATTTTTACACATGCCACTATCGTCATACATACTTTTGATTCTATTCAGAAGTCTATCGCTAACACCTGCTTAGGTTTATTAATCTGTGTTTTTGTTGCAGTCATGAGCCTAAATACAATTTTTTTCTTTCATTTTCTCTTAATCACATTTGTTCCAATGTGTAAATTTGATCTACACATCCTCTACCACTTCTAAATGCACCATGTGCTTTGCCAATCAGTCACTCGACGCATTTTTCAGCCAAAATACCAGCAAATATCTTCCTACAACACTCAGTGAAGCATTCTCCCTGTGGTTTCTACAGGTGCCATATCTCTTACCCTTAGATAGGGTACTATTACTCCCTCTCCTTCAATTCTTTGGAACTTTACCCACCATAAACGCTTTGTTACACAACTACATATAATCAATACAATCTCGTCTCTATTCTTGATCATTCACTGATAATTGGATCTGTACCAGCAGTTAACATTTCCCCCAGCTACCTCCCACAGTACCTTATCCCAAAATACCATTTCTTACCATCAAATACATTCACTAACTTTCTTCATTACTGCTAATGTTATGCAGATTTTCAGTTTTCCCTCCATACTCTCCTTAATTCATCAGTCATGAAAGCATCATCACTATTCATTATTCTGAAGAATTCCCTTTCTCTCCTTAAGCTTTCATTGGCTTATTTATGACATCTTGTCTCTTATTTCGAACCCATTTCATCTCCTTCCAAACTGCCTTTGTCTTTCCTCCATATAACTTTCTTTGAAACCTCATCACATTGGCTTTTAGCACATCAACCACGCTTCTTTTACTTTTTAATTTCATGTCACCTTTTCATTCCACCACTCATAATCATTTTTACTTCCTACTTTAGCAGATTCCACACCTTCTCAGACTACCCAACAAGAGTTCCTTCATTTGCATCCAGATATCCTCAGTTCACCTTGTTCACATTCAGCTAATTTATTTATAAGTGCTTCACATACCTTTTCATATAACCTTGTTCACTTAACTTCTCACTCTTAATCATCCCACTTCCTTCCTTATCTATTTCCTCTTCATCCATGCCCTCACTAACTTAACAATAAAACAAGGGCAAAATGATTCAGGCATTATCTACAAACCCCCCCTCACTAATTTAATATCCAACACATACCTCAACATCTCATTCTTCACCAACAAAAAATCAATCATGCTTTTCACTTCGGTACCATCTGTACCTACCCCAACTTTCGTATAGTTATGAATACTCTTGTGTCCGAATAATGGTTTACGTACATATCTCTCTCTGAAGTCCAAATACCTTCAATCATTCTCATTTTTCTCCCGTCACCTCAAAGCCTTGCAATTACTATAGTTTCACAACCACCTATCAAATACCATTTAAATCGGACAGCAAAATCTATCTAAAGCTCTACTCACCATCAGCACATCATTCAGACTATCCCAGAAAGTTACATTCTTCTCAACATCACCCAGATGTTATATCTTAAATACACATACCTTGATCTTTCAAACTTAAATTGCTATTAAATTCTACTACACAAATCCATAGCTCTGTGCCACAGGTCACTCATCAGTCATAACTCCTTCTCTCCCCCTCATTCTTCTCCACTAAAGCACACACATTTCACACCACACCACACCACACCACACCAGTCGTCTTCACCGCTTCCTTTCATCTTTTTTTTCATATCTTCGACAGAATTGTGGCTCACGGGGCTTTACGCTTTCTTCCCAGAAAACGAGAGCCGTGCTGTTCCGCCGAAAGAGCAGTCTAGGTGGCCGTGATGAGACTTCCCCCACATTAGCCCTCTGCTGCTCTCCTATCAAGACGGTGCCACAAGTTAAATTTTGAGTTTGACTGAATGAACGTCTCACACATATATTCCCTACATCCTTCACCTCAAAAAGAGCTGACGACTTTCTCAGGCTTGTGTCACCTAGCTTCTAAGACCTGGGGTGCTGACAGAAAGACACTGTTCCGGCTCTTTATTGCAATGGTCCGAACGAAAGCGAACTATGGATGCGCTATCTATGGAGAAACTTCCACATCCTATTTACGTCTACTTGTCCCCATTCAAAATGAGGGTCTGTGCATTGCAACTGGGACTTTCAGATCGTCGCCGAAGGTGAGTTTGGAGGTGGAGGCAGGTGTTCTGCCTTTGTCTCTGAGGCGAGAATACCTTATGTGCATTTTATACCTACGCTTACGAAATTCCCCCCCCCCTCAGTTATGACATCACTTCTAGACGCGGTGCCCCTTTGCTCAGCTTTCTGGCCATTCGCGTCTGTTTATTGTGGCTTCTATATTTGGTTACTTTGGTGTTCCATTTCACACTGCTTTATTTTACTCTTATGACGAGGACTGTGGGTGTGTGTGGGAGGGACGTCAACGACGATTTCATAATCTCGCCACCCGGCTCTACTCAAAGCTGCCTTCTCCGCTCACCTTACAGTTTATGCAGGACCAGTGAAAGTTTTCACCGATAGATCCAAAACTAAAGATGGGGTGGGTGCATCGGCTGTGTTTCCGAATAGCACCCTGTTGCATACTCTTCCATCCTACTTCTCCATCTTCACGGCAGAATTTGTTGGCGATACTTTTGGCAATCTCCAGAATATCAGCCCTTAATAAATTTGACTCGTATACTATAATCTTCAACTCTCAAAACGCACCTTTTGCACTACGTAATCGGTCCTCCAGAAACACTGGTTGTTCTGATCCAAAAGTTCCTTGTCCGACTCCACTACTCGGAAAAAGGATTTGGAATTTACTGGGTTAGAATATATGAGAGCAGCTACATTTAGTATTTTGTTCGGATAACAGATTAGCAATATATTAGATCCATATTCAGAATTCTCAAAATGAGGAAAGCATGCAAGTGTATTAGAAAATTCAAGACTGAATTGTCTCTTCTCTTATTAACCACCGACAATGTAGTGTAGGCCCTACTAAAACGTTATGATGAATCTCAAATAATATATTCTCCAACTTCTTATGAGTGCAAGAAATTTTAAATTGATTATCTAAATCTCGTTAAACTGTCTGCAACCCCTACATTAGAAATAGCTTTTTGTGATATTTAAAATAAACACCGTGGATCATGTCAATGTACACCGTGAGCTCTTATTTATATCTAGTATAAGTGAGCTTAAATCAATGTTGTGAGTTTTTCTTTTAGTTTATAATAATAAAAAGCTAGTTAATTTTCTCCTTTTATATAAAAAATATAATATAAAAAGAGAGATTTAAAAGACATAAAAAATAGTGATGTTGCAACCGTATAGTTGCTATGATTAGTGGTACTAAAATGTTAGTGACCAAAAACATAAAGCTAAATCCTTTATACGAGTGCCAGCTCCCTGCTGATAACAATATTATATTCATAAAGTAGTATCATATATATTACTAAATATTTAATTGAACAGAGTAAATAGCCTGCTATAATAATATAAATTTTTAGTAAAATGAAATGACACCAATAATTACATTACTATAGGAAACATTAGGAAAATTTGCATATTTTAAATGCAAAATTTGTCATTAAAAGGATATTGTGAGGCTCGAGCATAATTTTTAAATATTGTGAACCCTGTATATATATTTAATCTATATATATTATAATATATATTTTTAGTAATATACTATATATATGGGCTAGTCATTTCAAAAAGTTCTGGCCCCAGATTAATCATTTTCCAACATCAGGCATCTAGTCAGACGATTTTTTTTATTCGATTTTTTATCCGCATATGTTGTATGTATAGGTTCGCCATAATAAATAATAAAAATAGCGACAAATTGTAAAATAATCATTCCGTCAAAATAATCAAAATATTTTAATACATATATTACTTACCGCTGCTTAATATTACTTTCATAGTTGTTATGTATTATAATATAGCAGTTAATGATATTAATATTATAATTAATAATTTATGTTGTCTCGAATTTTTCGGGTATATCCTGTGATTTTTTAGAAAAAAAATTCAATTTTTGAATTATTTAGATTTTTTTTAGATATTTTTCTAATTCGTGACATTTCACGCGAAATATAATTTCGTAAACAAACTTTGGTCATTTTCACAGATTAGGGTGACAACCTGTATCTCGAAAACTTCGATATATAGATCCAATATGGTGTCCATTGAGTTAAAGCCTAATAACATTATTATAATGCAGAAAACCACTAAAAATATATATATTATATTAATATTTAATAAATATTTACAAAAATAATATGGATAAGTTTAACAATGATAAAACCTTTAAGTTTAGACAGTAGTTACCCATTTAATATAATTATAGTCTATTCTTAACTCATTTTCAATATTTTAAGGGTAATTTTTAAAAATCATGTTTTTTAATTTTTACTTTCCTCTACTTAACTAATATCATAAAAAATAAGGGCTTTTATATATATATTTGTAATATAATTTTATTATTTACACCTGACATTCAACGGGTTCTTGTAAGAGAGTTTTATGATATTATTAAGCTTGTCTCACAGTAATAGATTACCCATTGTTATGCCCATAGCATTTTACTGTTTTAATTAATTATTAATTTGATAAGTGTAATCCCGGATTTGATGATGTGGCCTCTGTCTTTCTCAGTCTGTGCTCTAGAGTATCTACACTATAATAATTTGAATGTTAACGAAGTATATATTCGAAAACTCTCTCTCTCTTACTCTCTCTTACTCTATCTCTACAACTTCGTCTTACTCTCTATCTTCTCTTATTCATTCTATATATATATATATAATGAATATATATATATTATATATATATATCATTAAATTATATATATAATAATATATTAATATATATATATACTTATAGTATATATATTATATTAATATTATACCTATATAATATAGTAAAAATTATATTAAAAAATTTAATATATATGTAATAATTATTAAGATTAAGAAATTAAAATATTAATATTAATTAATATATTTAATATATATATTTATATATATATATATATATATATAATATAGTATATATTATTAAATTAATATTATATGTCCAGAAAAGCAAATTATATCAACATTATTCTGAAACTATTTAATAAAGATAAATATATAAATTCAAGGAATTGATGAATGTCTATGCGTGTAATATCAATAAAAAGCTAGTATAACCTTTGTATATATATAGTGAAGCTATATATAAATATTTATCTTAATCGAAAGATTGATATGCGATCGATATTATCTTTAGTGTCTTCTCTACTAATAAACGGAAAAAGAACCCTTGCACTACCCCCCCCTATAAATTCTTGTCGATAAATTTAAATAAAATGATATAATACCTTAAATGTTTGCCAGACGACGTATATTTAAAAGATAATATATTTATAGTAAAATTACTATTATAAATATACTATATTCATGATCGATTAATATTA
>JABUQX010121505.1:0-37713 GCA_015478945.1 Trachelipus rathkii | reverse complement strand
GCCAGGTAATTATGTGTTAGTTGAATATCTTTCCTAATGTCTTTTATATGGGGAAACTTAAATCTAAAACAGAAAATGGGTGGGAAGTGGAATACTATAGGCGTGTAGAGAGTTCACAGAAAGATGTTGCAAACTCTGTCTCATTTAGGTTACCTGACATACCTGATATAAGCATTACAAATGAAAAATCCTTTGTACAAAAATGTACTTTATTGAACATAAAAAGTAAATTAATGTTTAAAAATACCTTTGAGGGTAAAGTTGTCAGATAGTTAGCTAAGGGTTGTTTAATGAATAAATAATTAATTATTATTATTATTATTACTCTATATATGTACAGTGTATAGTTACTTTACATAACTACTTTTTTATTTACTTAAACTACAGTTTTATTTCAAAAAAGTTACTTTAAATTTAGTAGGTATTTTCAAAATCAATATATTCTCTTAATAACATTATGTTCGAAAGGTATGTAAATGCATTTCTTTTATTAACCTGGTGTTTAAAAATAGAAATTGCTATAATACCATATAAAATTATAAAATATTATGTTAAACAAGCTCTTCAAAAGAATTCCCAATTGCCCCAATTATCTAAAAATCATAAAGGCCTGAAAATCCAATTGATTCAAAAAGCTATAAAATTCAACCATATAATATATAAAACCTACTTAACCATAGTATTTAGAAAAAGCCCAAAACAGGATGGAAGCTGGTCTCTCATGGTAAAAGCAAAATTTTGAAAAAGTAAAGTAATAGGAACTACAACCTTAGCACTTTTTAAACACCCAATTTCATTTCCATTTTTACCCACTTTTACGGTATATATATATATATATATATATAGCAGTATATATATATATATATATATATATATAGTTATATATATATATATATATATATATATATATATATATATATATATATATATATATATATATATATATATATATATATATATATATATATATATATATATATAAGCATATATATATATATATATATATATATATATATATATATATATATATATATATATATATATATATGTATAGTTCTCCTCATCAGATAATCTTTCTGGCCTCTCCAAAAACATCTCCAACAACAAAATCTGCCTTCCTCCTCTAATTTGATCTGATGGTTCTGTTGCTAATTCTCCAACTGAAAAGGTCAAATCTCTTTACCCTATTTTCTAACTCAACTCTGACGATTCTCTAATTCTCCTGTCAGTTGACCTATGCCTTGCCTTTGATTACATTTGATCAGGTTCGTGGCTCCTGAAATCTGCTAAACACTATGAACGCAATAGGCGGTAGTGGTCTGATGGTGTTCTTCCCTGAGCTTGAGGGAGTGTGCTTCCAAGCTGACCCCCCCTCGTATAACTATATTCTCTATGCCTCAATACTAACATTTTCCCTGTGTTGGAAGCATGCATGTCCAACCTATTCAAAAAAGGAAGCCGGTCTGATCTTTCTAACTATCACCTTATACTAACCTGTATTCTATCTAGATCTTTGAAACCCTTCAACTTTCATTTCTTAGATCATCTGAGTCTTGGCTCACTTCCCAACGCCCAGTACGGCTTTAAGTGCCTCTATAGTCTACTTTTCAATATACTTTCCTAATCTACTGATTTAAGGTTTTCCGCCTTTAGGAACTACGGGGAGACTTGCGTGCTGGCGCTTGACATACCTAAGGCATTTGACCTGGTATGGCACGCGTCACCAACTGCTCTCCAAGCTCCCTCTCCTTTGGGTTTCCTCCTCCCTCTTGCTTACAATTGTATGTCTAGTTTTCTTTCAAATCACTCAATATCGGCTAAGTTGTTGATGGGGCAACTTTTTCTTTTTATCTCCTACTTTATTCCCTAATCCTTTTCAGTAATGGTGATCTTCTCACTTGAACTCTAATCTCTATCCATTTACATACAGATAACTCCGACCCTTCATTCTTCAACTCATTTCAATATTCTACCCCCCCTTTTACTTCTAGAATTGCATTTTGTCTTAAACTTTCCAATTCTATTCTCGCCGATCTGGATTGAATTTCCATTCAGGTTCGTCTTAACCTTGTGAAATTCATTTCTTTAAAAACCCAATCCCCTACAATCTCCTAAGACACCTTTTAACTCTTCAAATCTCTTCTCTACTGCTCTCTCAGTTCTCCTGGTTGGTCACTATAAACATCCTGGCCTTTGACATAAAGAAAAAAATGTCTTTGGAAACCACATTGGAAACCGTTGTTGGTGGGTGGTCTCCTGGAAGAAACTGTGGAGTCTCAGTTTTGAATGTGACTTATTTTTCCTCGCTCAGTTACTCCAGCTAAGACAAGGCCTCCCTCCGTCTCCTGATAGAGAGTACTTCTTTCATATCTGGGGGGGGCCTGGTCTCACCGGCTTTTGGATAGGGTTGAGTGAAAGGCCAAAAAGCTTATAAACTGTTCTGTACTTTCCACTTCACTTGACCCTATATTTTTGCGGTGAGATGTTGGTGATTTATCTCTTTTTCTATAAGTACCGCAATGGCAGTTGCTTGAGGGAACTTATTACTCGCGTACCACCACCTTTGAAAAGGATTCTTAGCATATGGGGTGCTGTGTCTGCGCATGAGTTTTTGCCTCTAGATATTGGTACTCCAGGCAGTTGTTGCGGTGCTCCTTCTTTTCACACACTGTCTTGTGGAATTCTTTCATTTTCCATAAGCCTCTGCTGAATTTAATCTCCTCACTTTTAAAGCCTGCGTCTTACTTTAATTTTATGTAATTTACGTTACTTGGTAAACTTTTGAGGCGTACAACACTCCTCCTTGAATAGGGCTCCTGCCCATGAGTGGTGGTATCTCCATATATAGATAGAGTATATAAATATATATATATATATATATATATATATATATATATATATATATATATATATATATATATATATAGTGAGAAATTTCCATTTTCACATGCATATTAAAGAGAGAGAGAGGCATGTAAGTGCAATATTTTCCATATAGTTATATGGGAACGATGCTTTCACATCTCCTAAATATACTTGAAAACAAACCCTGGGCATCAGAATGCCAAATAATGCCCGCCTAAATATCTTAAAACTGTTAAATATTGTGCCAACCAATAGGAGAGGGTCAGATTTGAAATGAAAGGTGGAAGGCATCATCAATGCCCTACACCAGGATTCCGCTATGCTATAGTGCGGAGGGAGGAGGCGCCGAAGCGTCTTCCCATATATTCAAACTTATTGAATCAATTATTGTAATACTTATTGTGAAATCCTATTGTTATAGCAATTATCATCTAATTGCCCAAGTAAACAAAGCGATTTTGTAAAAATTCAGGCAGCATACAAACTTAAATGCTTAGTGCCTATTCATTGTCAAATAACCGGCAGATTGCCCAGATATATAATATGGGGCTTTATTAACTGTGTTTATAAAACTTAAATATACTGTGTCATTATTACATTACATTCTAATTATTATTATATGACATACCATATATATTTCACTTTGCATATTTAATAAAACTTTTGTCGCATCAACCACTTTCACTAATCATTCCCATCATTAATTACTTTTTGTAATCTGTCTGATTTAATATCAGATCAATTTGTGACCCCCCTTGAGTGACCGGAAATACATTGCAATCTTGCAATAAAATTTATTACCTTCATGATCTGGCCTAAAAAATTTTCCACTTGATCACTGAATAAATTAATAGTGATTAGTGAAAGTTCAAAATTAAACATGAGTGCTTATTAAATTTTTTTTTTTAAAAAAGTGAAATTATAGTGAATATTAATCAATAAAAGAAAATTTTCTATGTGTAAAAACATTTTATTAACAAAAAACAACTGAAATGTAAAAATAAAAGTCGTAGAAAATGAAAAAAAAAAAACGAAAAAAAAAAAAAAAAAAAAAGGAAGAAAAAATGCTCTATAATGGCTTCGTACCAAACGCCTTCAACAACTTTGTAAACAAGCGTTCTTTGTCCTAAGAAACAATTATGGGGGGAACATCGAAAAAGCTTATGCCTCGCTTGACAGCACGAAAGGCCACTCAAGTCTCACGAGAAAAGAGGGATAAGAAAAAATCCCCCACTTTAAAAAAGCTACCCGATTCAAACAAGTCACCACCTACCAACGCCTTGGAGCAAATTCAAACGCGGGAAAGCCAGCCAGTCCCATTAAAGTGAAGTCAATTTCCACCATCTGTTCTTCTTGATGTGGCATCTTGATATCAGCGAATGAAATCATATTCAAAATAAGAAAATTGAAGAATGGAATAGACAAAGTGAAATTAATTGTGCAGATCCTTCCAAATCGCATGCTGCTTTCAATACAAATAGCAATGAATAAAAAGTTATCCACTATATTGTGGTTGGTCGACATACCAACCTTCATTAAAGTAAGCGACACCATCTTCAAGAATCTGGGATTAGAAAACAATCCCCACACTCCCTCTTTCAATTCAAAAAACTAATGACCAAGCTGTCTGTCCAACTAGACAGCCAAAGTACAACGAGTAACACAGGTAGAAATGTATTTTCCAATAATAATAATAATAATAATAATAATAATAATAATAATAATAATAATAATAATAATAATAATAATAATAATAAAAAGATCAATTGAAAAAATACAACAATAAAAATTATTTTTGTAATAGGCAAATAGTCAATGGTATTAAAAATATTATACAAATAAATAACAGTATCAATAGAGTCCAATTATAGCAAAGATGACGTTAATAACAATAAACAACCTAAGCAATTCAATATGATAAATTATGTAAATGATGTTTCTTTCATAATAAGTATTTCTAATAATGAAACTATATCTAATATGAAGCAAAATGAAATTGAAAAAGTGAATAAAAATAAGAAAATAGCAAATGTATTCAAATTTAATATTTTTTAGAGAATAGTAATGATTTAAAAAAGGTAATTAATTCTGATAAACAGATAGGTTTTACCGATAGAAGAGGATAAATAAGAAGGGCGATTTTCCTTCGCAAAGCTCAGAAATTTATGGTTATATTTGATATGTCCGAGTAATAACATAATATAGGTTTAACAAAAACAATGTAAAAAGCCAGAGCCCACACGGGACAAAGCCTAATCAGATGTACAAGCGATAAGCGTGCGCCTGCGCAGAGATAGACTCAAAAGTCAATTTGTAAGAAATGCAAAATTTAAAAATTGAATATCGAAGTTCCTACCAATTTAGGAAACATTGTAATACCTTATAAAATTATGAAATTGATTATGATTATAAGTTTCTGCATGTGCTTGTCTTTTCAAATTTCTCTCTTTACATAGACTCTTGTATCTTATCGTAATTATTAAATAAACTTGTCACATTTGAAAATCAGAATATACCGTAAAATTCGGTCAAACGAAATAGCGAAGCTTAAACGAGAAAAAAATATGGGAGGAGTCAATCGTATAGAGTGCATTCTCTCCCACACAAGGGAACAAACGCAGATGGTAATCAAAACAACCTCGCTATTGTGAATTCCTCAGTACCAGCCCTTTAAATTGGAGCCTTAAAAAAAAAAAAATGAAGAAGATACCTTTTAACAATGAAGGAAAAGAACCTCAAATGGTGAAATACATGAAAGCATATAGAAGGAAGAGTTATTCATTATTTCTAGATAAGAACATTTTCGATTTTAAACAAGCAAATTTCGTCTTAATCGTCTGCTAAATAGTCAGATGTACCAAAGAAAATTGTACATTTTATTGAGAATTTGATTCAAAAGAAAGAAAATGAAAATACAAATGTCGACCAAAATGGTTAATGAGGTTGAAGAGATATATGTTGGAGTCTGCTAATTGTAATGACAGGGAAAAAATAAATTTTTACATGTATCGGGTGATACTTTTTGTACCGATACCGGTAGATCGCCCCAACACTTTTGAAAAAGCCCATGTAAACGGTATCGCCCAATCAAATTTTTGTGTACCGGTACCGTAAAACATCGGTACTTTTATTCGGCATATTTGGTGTATCATGGCCATGTTTTGTTATAGGGAATGTTTTTTTTTTTTTTAATTTAATTTTTTTTTAATAGTTTTTTTTGAATATTTTTTACTTATTTTTTTTTTTTTTTAAAACTTTGTTTTTAAATTATTATATGAAAACAAAACCCTCCAATATTTATATATATAACTATGGACGAAATTATCAATTATAAGACACCAGCTGATTTGCATAATTGATTTTCATGAAAACTTATGGGAAATGTTGTGGAATGATCCTAGTGAACTAAAGTTTTAAAAATAAATTTAGAAAATGAGCCTGAAAAAGTTGGATGCGTGCAAATTTCATACTTCATGGCTAATACTGATGCTTCAATTTGTTAAAAAATTATATGTTTATATAAACTTTTGTTACTAAAGAATAAAGATATATTTTTATATTCCAGCACTCACGGGCCGGTGGGGCACGGGGAGGGAAGCTTCCTGTAAATTATGCATTCATTTACCGCGTTGCTTCCTGTGCCATGCATTCATTTAGTATCTAAAGTTGCTAAAGCTATTTATTAATGCTCTAGCAATTTTTTAATTCTTTACTTATTTTTTTAAATTAAAAATGACCTAACATGTCCAAATCCTTGAATGGTCTTCTTCATATATATATATATATATATATATATATATATATATATATATATATATATATGTTATATATATATATATATATATATATATATATATATATATATATATATATATGCGTGTGTGGTCTCAAATGTGCAACAACGGAAAATTTCCGTAATGATGTCAATTATTTAGAAACTTCTAGGAATAAAGAGGGTCTCTGTATGCGAATTGCTCATGAACCTTCGAATTTTCAATAAACCGTGTGGTTCCGATAATTAAATTGCATTTTATGGCAAAATTATTTAGGGTTCATGGAGACAGTCATCTCGATTCAAATAGTAGTTACCTCTCAATACATTTTGGAAAAATACTGTTGCTGTCAAATGTAATAGTTTATTTCAACAAATAATCAGTTGTAATAGGTTTAGAACATCATGAATGAGGGCCGAAGCCCCCATATACAGCGTACGTTTTTATTAGCTATTAATTGTTAGTTACGATGAACAGTTATGATTTATAACAGAAATGGATCTATAACTCTGTAACACATCCGTTTATTTACAGTCCATACATATATTATTTCGGTATAGTATGAAATCCTTTCCTGTAGTACATTCTGATTTATGTAGTACATTCTTCATCGTATATGCATGTATACATTATACGCGGTGCGCGAAATGTCTGCTCTTATTCCATACGCAAAGTTCAGCTCGTCTGATCCACCCTTGTCATGTTGCCAATGTGATATTTTCGGAGTCGACTATCGGACAAGCGTTAGTGATTCGACTTAAGAGGTAATTAACTGATGCTATGGGTGTTGTGTACCCACCGTAGACACGATTCCTCAGGTAGCCCCACAGGTAATACTCCAGCTGAGTAAGGTCCGTGATCTAGGGAGGCCACGGAATAGACCGCATGTTCCTATCCACCTACCGGTGTGTGTTACGTTTAGATGATGCTTTGCACAGCCCTTGTTGTATGTGCTGGGCATCCTCTTCATGCTGGTAGTAAAAATTTTGACGGTCTGTAATGGTATGTTCATTTGCAGGGAAGGTTTGGACAAAGTAGTGTCCAGTAAATTTTTTTTGATTCATCTTCGTTATCTAGGTTTCTTTATGGTAAATGTCCGGCCCGATCAGTATATTTTCTAGCAGTTCACACTACACATTCATGGAGTAAACTACCTGGTGCTCACGTGCTGTAGGTGATATGTGATGCTTTCTCGGTCCAGTACTGATAATTCCACCCATTAATCATGCCAATATTGGTAAAACCTGGCCTCATCCATCCACAAAATACGGAGCTGCCCGTCACGTTTATTGTCAAACATGGAACACATTTGGATTACGAACTACAACCAACGCCCGGGATCGCCGGGATGCAGACCGTGCACAATGTGCTCTGTAATGAAAAATGTACATATGTAGATGCACCGTACCGCTCCTGTCTGCCGTAAGTAGGTTGTTGGGTGTTCAGTGGTATACAATAGAAAGTCAAACTCCATGTCAAGGGTATGGGTGGGAGGTTGACTTGGGTGACGAGATGGTGAGTTGGTCGAACCTTATTCTTGAAAACCTCTGTACAATCTGTACATTATAGTGGAATGCGGTTCCAAACGATCTGGATATCTCCGTTTATACACCTCCGTAGCTCTGTGGGCATTCTTGTCTTCAAGAATAAACGCCTCAACCATATCCGTCAGTTCCTGGGTTGTAAACATATTATTAGGCATAGTGTTATCGGATGTTACAATTAAATAGCTGTGCTAAGACACACGATTATACATTCGTAAGTGCTCCGCTGACTGTTGTACGATTATACTGGAATACCGATCCTCAACAGAGTAGTGTGTCATATTACCTTCGAAATTCATTATTTAGTTGGCTGACAAAGGAGCAAATGTAATATTAAATACATTACATATAAATGTGATATTCCCTTCATGGAGGATTTATTATATGGGTTTCTACCCCATTCAGCCTTTTCTGAACGTATTATAACTAACTATTGGTAGTAACTATTCCCGCTGACACATATGCTGCAAATATCTTCCAACGAGGATTTGCCAGCAAACGTTTTTGATCTGGATGACGGTCTCAATAAAAACTACATAATTTCTGCCAATGCAATTTCAGCATCGAAACTACACGGTTTATTGAAAATTCGGAGGTTCATGAGAAGTCGTTAGTTACCGCGCTGATAACTATAATGATTAGCAAAAATAACTCCGATTTAATTAAGACACCTTTATTCCAGCAAATTTAATAATAATACTGCCATCATTACGGAAATATTCCCTTGTTGCATATAGATAGATACATATTAGCTGCAGTGAGAGCAGAGAGTATATATATATATATATATATATATATATATATATATATATATATATATATATATATATATATATATATATATATAAATTAATCTAAAAGAGATAGCACAGAAACAACAAATCTATTTGCCTTATAATAATATTATAACTATTTATGGAAATTCCATTTTTCTTAGTATTATTTTTCTCCACATATGAAAAATGTATCGATGTACCGCGATACAGATACCGAAAATCGGTAATCGCCCAAACGCTTCACAAAGTGTTCGAGTATCGTATCGCCTATTATTTTTCAAAGTACCGATGTACCGTATCGCCCAACTAATTTTCGAGTCTGCTAATTGTAATGACAGGGAAAAAATAAATTTTATTAAATTGGTCATTAATTCTGTATACTAGGATGTAAATGTTTCTTCTCCTTATTGCTTTGTATTTACCTTTCTTGCACTGTCCTTTTCTATTGCGTATTATGTAATAACAATAAATAAGTTTATAAAGTGGTGCCTAGCCTGCATGATATTTCAATTAGCTCAGTCATAAGTTATCTAATGCCTGCTGTTGAAATTCGTTGCAGAGACTACGGAGATCACCATTGATGTGAGAAATTTCCATTTTCACATGCATATTAAAGAGAGAGAGAGAGAGAGGGGCATGTAAGTGCAATATTTTCCATATAGTTTTATGGGAACAATGCTTTCACATCTAAATATACTTGAAAACAAACCCTGGGCATCAGAATGCCAAATAATGCCCACCTAAATATCTTAAAACTGTTAAATATTGTGCCAACCAATAGGAGAGGGCCAGATTTGAAATGAAAGGTGAAGAAGGCGTCATCAATGCCCTACACCAGGATTCCGCTATGCTATAGTGTGGAGGGAGGATGCGCCGAAGCGTCTTCCCATATATTCAAACTTATTGAATCAATTATTGTAATACTTATTGTGAAATCCTATTGTTATAGCAATTATCATCTAATTGCCCAAGTAAACAAAGCGATTTTGTAAAAATTCAGACAGCATACAAGCTTAAATGCTTCGTGCCAATTCATTGTCAAATAACCGGCAGATTTGCTGATATATATAATATGGGGCTTTATTAACTGTTTATAAACCTTAAATATACTGTGAAATTATTACATTATATTCTAATTATTATTATATGACATACCATATATATTTCACTTTGCATATTTAATAAAACTTTTGTCGCATCAATCACTTTCACTAATCATTCCCATCATTAATTACTTTTTTTAATCTGTCTGATTTAATATATATATATATATATATATATATATATATATATATATATATATATATATATATATATATATATATATATATATATATATATATATATATATATATATATATATATATATATATATATATATAGGTATTTATCGGGATCTGAAATTTCGGTACCGGTTTTGAAAAAATTGTGAGTACTTGTATCGTATCAGTATTGGACTAAAATTTTGGTAACTTTTAACACTAGTATAGATCTAAAGTATAATGTGTTCAGATGGACAATCTTAGGGGCGCATTAGGTATATGAAGAATTGATAAAATGAGGAATGAACATATTAGAGAATTGTGTGGTGTGAAGAAAGGGGTAAATGAGAGAATAAATGAAAGTATGTTGAGATGGTTTAGTCGTGTGGAAATCATGGATGATAGTCAGTTGGTTAAGTGGATGTATAGTGGTGAGTGTGCTGGGAATCAACCAGCTGGGAGACCAAAGGAAAAGTGGATTGAGTCAGTAAAAGAATTCTGGAGAAAAGAAATGAGCTTGGCAGAGGTGAAAAGAAAGGTGCATAACAGGAGTGAACGGCGATGCTGTTGACGTGGGTTCGAGTCCTGGCGCCAGTGAAATTTTTCTCCATCTTATTATTGCAAAATTTGTTGTGCCCTTATAACCCAGGAGCACCCCAGTGGAATGCCATGTGGCCCCAGCAGGGATTCCAAGCACCCTTTTATGGATTTAAATAAGTACTTACTGAGTTCCAAAGCAGTGATATCAAAGGAAGAGACTTGAAAACTGTTCCGAGATGCTTTCTTTGTTGGGGACGCGGATTGGACCAGTGGTAGAGCCTCTGTAAATTGTCTAATGGCAATGCTGTTATCGATGGTTCGAGTCCAGGCGTGAGTGAAATTTTTCTGTCCTATATATATATATATATATATATATATATATATATATATATATATACACAGAAAAAAGATATATATATATATATATATATATATATATATATATATATATATATATATATATATATATATATATATATATATATATTAATGATGCACCAGCTTGGACAGAGTTCAGGCCTTTTTAAAGGTCTCTGGCCTTCTCCAGTCGGAGACATATACTTTCAAAAATGTGTAATTTTTTCATAATTATATTATTGAAATAATTTAATTAAAGATATTTAATTATAAGAACTGATTCATATACAAAGAATTTTAGAAATTAAAATACATTTTTGTTTTAGTAATATTATAAATATAACAATAATTTTCATAGTAATAATAATTAATATTAATATGACTATATAATACCATTTACTGCCAGTTGACTTATTATACAATAACTATTTTAAAAGCCTTTTGGAAACCAAAAAAGATTATATATATATATATATATAAAAATATAAAATATATTTATATAGTATATATATATATATATATATATATATATATATATATATATATATACGTTATATAATGTAAAATGGGGGAAAACAAAAATCGCCATTTTTTTTTTTAATGAATCACGAGCAAAAAAATCTAAATTTTTAAGTTATATCTATATACTTTAATATTAGTTTTTTCTCACATTTAGAGTTTCCTAAATGTTGTATGTAAAATGAAAATACAAAAGGCAATTACAAATATATATTTAAAATTTTGAAAATTCCATTTTCAAAAAAATTAAATTGGGAAAAGCCGGTCATTAAATATTATTTCTTTGTGCTTTTCAAAAACTTAATATAATTATAATTTAAACGTTAAATAGAGTCTAATAATATTATAAATTTGGATAGCAAAACACAAGTCTAAGTTATATTTTACAACATTTTGCAAACGTTGATTTTTTTACAAAATTTTGAGTTTTTTTCTTTCATTTTTTTATGCTAAATAAGCATTGAAAAATATGAATTATATTGGGCCATAATTTTTAATAATTTCTAATAATAATAATAATATTTCAACTTTTAACAAATTGGCATTTTATATTACGAGTAGGCCTATGTAATGCATTTCACGTGAACTTTTTGACGAAATATTGTTTTCACAATATAATTTAAATTATGACAATCAATTTTAATTACTATTAATGGTAATAACTCAATAATAATTGCACTTTTTAGACAAAATAGGCTTTTTTTTTCTTTTTTTATATCAGAGTGAGTACGCACATTTCACATGAACTTTTTTTTTTTATCCTTACACTAGATAGAAGAAAAAAGATATGTATAGGAAACATTAAACAAATGTCTTATAGTCTACTCATGCATAAAAATTAGAACAAAATATTATTGAAAAACTAAAAATAGACATTTTTTTACAAGTTTATACTGACCAGCTTTTCCCGACGCCCTAATCGGCTTTCCCGAAATTGAAAAACTTAACTTTAAAATAAGCTTAATATTTTAAATTTTAAATGGAAGGTTTAAAAATACTTCCCAATATGCATCTAACTCAAAAATTCTGATATCTTAATTCTACGAGATCACGAGGTCTTAGAATTTTTTTAAAAAAAAAAAAAAAATTTTTTCCAACTTTTGGGAAATTTTTTGACTAGTAGGTATAAGTTATTTACTAAATTTTTATATATGGTTAAAATATAATCTATTTGCTACTTAAAAACCTTTCTCTAATTGGAAAAATTTTAATTTAAAAATATTAACAATTTATGAAACTGACCGGTTTTTCCCCTCCTTGACCGGCTCCATTTTACACGGTATATATATATATATTATATACAGTATAGTTAATATATATGCTATTATTATTATTATTATTATATATTGAAGATATATATAATATATATATATATATATATATATATATTATATATATATTATATTATTATATATATTATATATATTATATGTTATTATATTAAATTAAAAATACTTAATGTTTCTATTAAATATTTTTATTTTTTAAATATATATATATATATATATATATATATATATATATATATATATATTATATAAATATATAGATGTGTATATATATTATATATATATATATATATATATACGTGTATATATATATTATTTAGAAGTGGTAGAGTATGTGTTGATGAAATTTTTACATTGAAGCAAATAAGTGAAAAAAATGAGAGAAAAGAACAAACTGTATTTAGGTTTTATGGAAGTGCAACAGGCGTATGACAGGATTAATAGGGAAGCACTGTGACAGGTGTTAGTGATAAAGGGTGTTGGTGGTAAGTTTCTGAATCGAATCAAAAGTATGTGATCTACTAAAAAATTGGGAGCATATCATGTCAAGATGGGCTTTTAATTGTTAAATCATCTGTATAGCTATTAGTTTTATAAAGGTAGACGTGGAATGTGGGGTAGATCATGCATAAAAAGGCTGAAAGTTGTGGGGGAAAGGATAACTCCTTGGGTGATTCCATTATATAATTTATATGTATGAGAGGAGTGAAATCCTTATATGACTTGATGAGCCATCAGATAGGAAAATTGCTATTATTTTTTGTCTTTGATGGTTATGAGTGTTTTTAGTACTTTATCTATTAAAATGTGACGGGGAACTGTGTTCAATGCTTTAATATCTACTGCAACAAGGAGAGTGCAAGATGGGGGAGGGTTTTCATTAAAACCCATAAGGATGTGTTGTGTTAGTTCAGTTAGGAGATCGGTAGTGGAGTGTTTTGTCTAAAACCATGTTGTTAGTTAGGTTAGGTAAGGGGGTGAAGGGAGATATTCTATTTAGGATCGATCTTTCTAATACTTTGGATATTGCAAATAATAACGATATAGGTCTAAGCAAAGCTGGATTGTTAAGGTAAAGGTTTGTTTGGTTTTAGTATGAGTTATATGTGCGTGTTTCCAGGGTGGTGGGAGAGTGATATTTAACACACAATGTTAAATATTTGAGTTAGGACTGCAATAGTTTTGGTTCCCAAGTGTTCGAGATGAATACTTGATATTTGGTCAGGTCCCATTGCTTGCGAGTTTTTGAGGTTTTGGATGGTGTTCGAGTACTTCTAGGGAAGTGAATTGGAGGGGGGGTCCTCCATGGTTGATTTTTAACTTTTTAAGTAATTTAATTGTTTGTCTAATAGTGGGGTTTGTGGGTTGCGGGGATTTTTTGTTTTTAGTTATCATGCTGAATATTCTAGTTGTGCTATTCTTATAGTTTAGTGTTTGTGTGTGTAATGTTGCCAATTCTTATTTCCATTTAAGTTGATTACATTATTTATTCTGTTGTTAAGGTCTGCGATTTGGTTTAATTGGTCTTGATTTGTGGTCTGTTTTGACTGAGGGAATTTCTTTGTTTAATCAGGGTGTCTATTTCATGCGAGAGGTTAGGGTTGAATTGTTTATGGTATCCATGTGGTATGCGTTTTTTTGAGTGCTTTTAAAATTATTTTATTAAAGTGTTGTATCGTTTTTTGTTGGGGGAGGAAATGTCAGCTATTCAGAATGATTCTAAGTCTTGTTCTATGCAGTTTGTGAATGCTTGTCAGTACGCTTTCCTGTAGTTGACGCATGTTCTTTTAAAAAATGTCTGTAGGGTGTTTATATTGAACTGTGATTAGTATTGGGATGTGATCTTAAGTGCGTATGTAAAAAGTTTGCCATGTTGTGGTACCAAATTTTTGAGGAGCATAGAAAGATATTGGGGGATGTGGGGTCCTGGTTATGTCGAGGTCCTCAAATTTGTTGGTTTTTATTGTTAAGGAATAAGGAACCTGAGTGCATGTAAATTATTAATAAGTGTGCGAGTGTGGGTGCTAAGCAATGCAGAGTGATGTGTATTGAAGTTCTCAGCCAATATTTGTTTATTATATTGTGTTAAAATGTGAAAATAAATCCTGTGGACAATATTGACATGTAGATGGGAGGATATAGAAATTAATTGTTATGCATTTTTTTTATTCACTTGTATTTCTATTCGACTAGTAATTGGATCCTTGGTTGTTCATATGGTATTGTGTGTGTTTTGTGGGGTTTCAGAATATATATATATATATATATATATTATATATATATATATATATATAGTTTTGTTTGTTTTATATATATATATATATATATATATATATATATATATATATATATATATATATATATATATATATATATATATATATATAATATATATATATCATAAGGATGAAGGTATTGTTAATTAGATAGGCCTAGAATAATAATATTATTAATGATGGTAATGCTGATGGTTGTGATAGTGATAATATAATATTAATAATAACAACCTCTCCTCGATTAGGGCTCTGCCCGTGAGTAGAGGTGACTATTTAAAAAACAAAAACAAAAAAACACAATATCCCCGTAAGGGGTATTGATTCTTTTCATAGCATTATGTTATTGGTGTTAAAACTTAAGACATTACGTAGTGATAAGAGCCAATACTAGGGGATTTTGTGCGTCCCTTCTGCTCTTGCACTAGAATGACCTTGTCACATATGTAACCTTTTAGTCTTCTTTCTATCCCCTTTTTCAAATTAATTATCCATCTGAAATATCCGCCACCACAGTTTTCATATATCTATATTCCAGGGTTGGGTTCAAGTACATTTTATCAAGTACAAGTGCTGTGTCATAGGATGTGGGAGGGGCTAAAAGGGCAGCAGTGGCTGGGTTTGGGTCCCTCTACCACTTATTTGCACCTTAGGAATGCTCATGCATGCCTCAGACTTTGTTCCATCTTTGACCAGCCTATCCTCAATTATGGGGAAGCAATGAACAGTAATAATAGTAGTAGTAGTAGTAGAACTACAGAACACAGACTAGCAAAGACTTTATAGTCCACTCAAGGATAGTCTGTTAAGTTTTTTTGTTTGTTTAATTAATGTGTTGGATGTGTCCACTGTTATAAAACAAATGTGTTGCGTATTTATGAAATAATTTCTGAAATAAGTACATTATTTTACCGATTTCAATTTAACATATGATTCTTTTCACTTAGAACAGATCTGTTTTACGCTACAGCAAACGTCTATAGTCTGTTACATGACAGTGGATCGATGAGATCAATTTCTTTGGACAGGTGGCATTTTGGTGCTTCATTTTCCTGGCGTAGCATCAAATAAATCACTGGGTCTTAGAACAAACAGATATGTCTTCTATAAAAACAATCAAAGCTATTTATTACAAGTTAAGGCAATAGTGCGATCGATGAGATCACATTCTTAGAAATAATGATGATGATGATGAATTATTATTATTTATTATTATTATTATTATTATTATTATTATTATTATTATTATTATTTAAATCAATGTTTTGATTTGGTGTTTTGAAGATACTTACTATATATTAAATAAATTACAAAACTAATTAAAACATGTGCGACTTCACAACAGATTTTAATATTAAATAAATCTTTAACAATTTCACTGTCAGGGTAAAACCAGTCAGGGCATGGGGGAAAAACATTTTAAAAATGCTTGATTTTTTTTAAAGTTTTTAATAATATTTTATATTAGCTTTATGTATGGTAGACTTAGACATTGTTTAATGTTTATAATTCCACCTTCTTTCTATCTTAGAGAAGACAAAGGTATGCTGTATAGTATATTCTTTTTTCTTCTTTTTTCCTTCCTTCTTCCTTCCTTCTCCTCTTCTTCCTTCCTTCTTTTACAACTCAACACCATCATTTTTGCAGCAAATGCTTACATACTACGTAATATAGTGCCTTTTTTTTTTGTTAAACAAGTGTAAAACACGAACATAAAATATTAAAACTGATTGTCATGTAATTCTTAAATTATACTATGGGTACCGGAAACTGAAATTAAGTTCAGTCAAACCGAATTAGCTTGAATTAAAAATCACGAGCCGAACTGGAATTTCTTACACTTTCTTAACTATATAAAGAAAATGTAAATATTTTATATACTTTCAACATAAACCATATATTAGTATGGCCACTTCATGAACATGGGAAAATCATCATCGAAGAGGAATATCTTCTGGGAATGTCATCCAGTACTTTAATAGGTAAAGGGGAGTTCCAGCTTAGAACAGGGGGAAACTACAAACAGAAAGGCGATCCAAGCCGTGAGATAAGTGAGTTTTGGAGGAAGCCCCAAAAAAGACGGTGGCTATCAATGACCCCAAATCAGCTGTACACGAATTTTATCAAAGAATATAGCAACCAACCACTCAGTCAAGTAGAAGAGAAGGGATTCAGAACTTATTGGCTCCATCTTCAACCAAATATCCAGGTTCTCTAGTAGAAAATAGTTTCAGAGATATTGCTAACTTCATATTATAGGCTTCAGATCAGCAGTATTCGAGAAGTTTATCTATGGCTGATCAGATATCATTTACTACAGATATATAGAGCTAAATAATTCAAACCACTCATTTATTTCTTTTAACTGCACCTGGCTTTTACCACGGAAGTTTAAAATGGACTGTGACTCCATTGCCAGTATTTCCCAGGTTCTCATTCTGAATTAAAATCACTATGAGTTTTGAAATGACGATTTTGGGAAATTTTCTCCAATAAAATCCATTTGATCCTTCTAGATGGAGCATATAACATGAAACTTGAACTGATTTAGCAGGAAAGACAAGATTTTTTTTTTTGTTTTATTCATAAAATTCAATTTATCATTAAAGATGCCTTATTTTCTCAAAGAACAGTGTGATTTAATAAAGAAGTGTAGGAAACATTTGAACTCATTTCAATCATTCCAGTTTTTAAGCTGTAATGAACTTCTTTTTAAAATACAAAAAAGAGACTTGGATCCACATCTTTGCAAGCCACATGCCAATTCAAGGATGTTAATACAAGGTGGAATAGGTCATATTTGATTCTAGAAAGAATTGAATGTTTTGAAAAGACCTCTGCAAGTTTATATTATGGTAGAACAATCAATCATTTAAGCTTTGACTGGTAATAAATATTTGAAAAATTCTAAGAGTTTTTCAACCATTTCAAAATCAATTATACCACTATAAGGCAAATCACTATATCATTAACTCTTCGCCGAAAGTTTATGGTCTTGGTTTTGATTAACTCGTGGGGTAAAGGACAGAGGTCTACCAATTTCTAAAAGAAGAGCTGAAGAAAGGCATTAGAGTTTAGATTTATGAATAAAAAGGGAAGAGAAAGGATGCGAGAAATAGCTGAGCTACCTTATGAGTTAAGAACTCTAGTAGACCCAAGATACAACCTGACTTTATTTTCTAATGAAATAAGAGAATTGAGTAGAAAATGGATGCTTGAAGTAATATGCAAATAATTGAAGGTAGAAAGTGATAGTAGTAGCAGTAGAGAATAAGGTTCAGGCGATGAGTCATCCATCCATTTTCAGAAACTAGCATTATCTACAAAAACTTAGATTTGCCAAGTACCAAAAATCATCAGGAGTATTAAGAAAAAAAGAAATTACTGCAGTTACTTAGTTTTTATAAGTTTGAAGAAAGTGAAAGTGACAGCGAGTCAATTAGTGTTAAAAGGAAAAAAAGAAAAATCAGTGGCTCTAAAAAAGGTGAAATTCTTAAAGAAATTGAATTTTTTTTACCAGAGAAATCAATTTCTAATCTGGGAAAAGAATTACGTAATTGGTGGAAAGTGACCAAAGCTAAATTCCCAAACATAGCAGTACTAGCCCAAAAATTACTCTCCTTTCCAGTCTCCCCCATATATTCAGAGAAATTATTTTCATTTTCAGAAACAGGAAATATATTTGAGGAAAAACATTTAAAAATATTGCCCAATACTGGTGAAAAGTTTTTCTTTTACTAAAAGATGCGGCCATGGTTACGGCAAAACCAACTCTTCATATTTATCTCAAAAGTATAAGTAATTCCAGTTCCGGCCGGAACGGAAAAAAAATTTCCATTCCGGCCGGACCAGAATTCCAGTACACCTCTAATTTATAATCTAAATTTTTTTTGGTCAACAAGTTCATGTGAAATGTGCATACATACTCATAATGTAAAGTGCCTATTTTGTTAAAAAGTGCAAATATTATTATTATTATTATATTATTATAATTATTATTATTAGAAATTTTAAAATTGATTGCCTTAAGTCTTTTTTTCTTTTTTCAATGTTTATTTAGCATAAAACAATGAAAATTCAAAATTTAAAAATCTTTTGCAAAAATCAACATATGGTATATAAATATAAATGCTAAGTTCAAAGATCTAAATTATTCTATAACATTATTAAACCCCATTTAACATTTAAATTATAACAAAATTAGTTTGACAAGCACAAACTTAATTACATTGCTCAATAATGTGTGTACATAATCGTAATATAAAGTGCCTATTTTGTTAAAAAGTGCAAATATTATTATTATTAGAAATTATTAAAATGGATTGTCATAATTCTTTTTTTTCAATGTTTATTTAGCATAAAAACGATGAAAATAAAATTTCAAAATTTTGGAAAAAACCCATTAGGGAAATTTTAAATAAAAATAGAGGAAAAAAAGATTCTTTTCATTGTTAACTTTATTCTCAAGTTGAAAAATATTGACATTATAATTAAAATTAGTTTGGACAAGCACAAATGTAATAATATTTAATGACTTTTTCCCCAATGCCAATGACTGGTTTTCCCCCGAACTCAAAATTTTTGAAACTTCCATTTTTCAAAAATTATTCATTTAGACATTTTTATTATTTTCATTATTCTATTACATTAAGGAAGGTTTAAAATTAAGAATAAACTATTAAATATAGATGTCACTTCAAATTTGATTTTTCATGATTCATTAAAAAAAGGCCTATTTTGACCGGTTTTCCCCATTTTATGGTATATATATACGGTGCATATATATATATATATGTAGTAGTATAGTAGTAGGTATATATATATAGTAAAGATATATATATATATATATATATATATATATATATATATGGCTATATATATATATATATGTTATGTTTACGGTAAAGGACCAACGGCCTCTTTAGGAGGGGTGATTCGTCCACTCTAAATAAAACTAAAACAAAAAATTTTGCTCATTTAATAGCCACTGTAGTACTACAAGTTTTATTTAGATCTTAATTTAGAAAGTTTTTATATTTTTAAAATATAATAAATTAGGGTACAAAATGTCCCTCAATAGAATTTCACTTTTGAAAATGAGTTTTTTTTTAACTTTTTTATGTAAGTTCTGAAATTGTAAGTAGATTTTAATTATTTTTTCAGGTAGACACTTAACTATGTTAGCTTTATATTGTCAAAGTAAATTTTTGTTCCAAACAGTATTAGTGGCAAAATCACGGGTTTATCCGATTCACCCCGCCAGCTAAAATTGGCGAAGGTGAATCCAAATCCACCAGCTGTTTTTCGTATTTACGTATTATTATTGACGATTTTTATTATGTATAATTAAATTTGAATATAATAATAGTTACTTATATTAAGTAAAAATTAAAATAAAAACAATTTAAGTATAAAAATACGAATTCCAAAAAGTAAGTCAAAATTTTGAGCGGAGAGGGGTGAATTGGACCACCTTATTTTTGCCTTTATTTTTATATATCATTATTGACATTTTTATTACTTATTACGAATTTTAATATGATAAATAATATTATATTGGGTAAAAATTAAAATATAAATTGAATTTATACGCAAAAGAGGAATTTAAACAGATGGGTCCCGATTCACCCCTCAATGGTGGTCTGATCTCACCACTCCAAGGCTGAACGAGCTTTATTAAAACTTTAATAAACTTTTATTAGAATTACATTATTATTTTTTTGTGTGCTTATTACCTACTATATGGCTTTGAATTTCAGGAAAATTTTTTTCCAAAAAGTGCATTAGGGGAAAGTCGGGAGACGGTTATACCTAAAGTGGTCCAAGTCACCCCGTCGACGCTATATATATATATATGATATATATATATATATATATATATATATATATATATATATATATATATATATATATATATATATATATATATACTGTAAAATGGGGGGTAAACCAGTCAAAAATCAGCATTTTTTTTTTAATGAATCATGAAATTGAAATTTAAAGTTACATCTACATTTAATAGTTTTTTCTCACATTTGGAGTTTCCTTAATGTTGTAGAATAATAAGAAAATAATAAAAATGCTGAAACAAATATTTTTTAAATTTTTTGAAAATTCCATTTTCAAAAATTGAATTGGGGAAAAACTGTCATTAAATATTATTATTTATGAGTTGGACCAAACCAATTATAATTATAATTTCTTAAATGCTAAATAGGTTTAATAATAATAAAAAAATAAATTTGGATAGAAAAACACAAGTCTAAGTTATATTTTATTAACATTTTGCAAACATTGATTTTTTACAAATTTTTGAAATTTTATTTTCA
Source organism: Trachelipus rathkii (assembly GCA_015478945.1). NCBI lineage: Eukaryota > Metazoa > Arthropoda > Malacostraca > Isopoda > Trachelipodidae > Trachelipus > Trachelipus rathkii. Next base: position 16,186 of record JABUQX010121505.1, on the reverse strand, counting down.
TTTTTTTATGCTAAATAAGCATTGAAAAAAAAAAAGAATTATGACAAATTTATTAATTTCTAAATAATAATAATAATATTTCAACTTTTTAACAAAATAGGCACTTTATATTAGGTGTAGGCCTATGTACGCACATTTCACATGAACTTTTTGATGAAAAAATTTTTACATTATAATTTAAATTATGACAATCAATTTTAATAATTTTTAATAATAATAATAATAAAAATATTTGCATTATTAACAAAATAGGCACTTTTATTAAGAAGTAGGTACATTTCACGTGAACTTTTTTTTTTTATCCTTACACTAGATAGAAGAAAGATAGGTATAGAAAACATTAAACAAATGTCTTATAGTCTACCATACATAAAAACTAAAATAAAATATTAATAAAAACTAAAAAAAAAATTAACATTTTTATATAAGTTTATATTGACCAGTTTTCCCCGACGCCCAACCGGTTTTACCCTGAAATCAAAAAAAACTTAACTTAAAAAATAAGCTTAATATTTTAAATTTTTTACATGGTAATGTTAAAAATATACTTCCCAATATGGATCTAAAACAAAATTCTGATATCTTAATTCTACGAGATTCACCAGGTCTTATAAATTTTTTCATTTTAAAAAAAAAAATTTTTCCAAATGGGGGAAATTTTTTTGACTTGTAGGTGTAAGTTATTTACTTAAATTTATATATAGTTACTGCTATATATATACTATTTACTAATAAAAACCTTTCTCCAATTGAAAATGTTTTATTTACAAAAATATTATGTAATATTATAAAGTTACTGGTTTTCCTCCGTGACCGTTTTCCCCCATTTATATGCAGGTATATATATATATATGTTAATATATAGAGAGAGCAGTTATATATATATATATATATATATATATATATATATATATATATATATATATATATATATATATATATATATATATATATATATATATATATATATATATATATATATGGAGAGATGACTTGCCCAAGGTTGAAGCACAAAAGTTTTTCAAGAATCTCTCCCCCCTCTCCACAAGAAATTGTGCTGTTTCCGCAGCAGCATTTGTTCTTCCACTCCCTTTGGGATTTCCACGAAATCATCTCTGGACTCTTTACCACTCAACCACTTTATTTCTTTTCTACTCTGAGTGTATTCTTCCCAGCAAATGCCTCAGCCTTCCTTTAAAAGCTGGGATATAGAAACAAATCCTGGATACACAAACACTGCTTCACCTTTCACCTCCCCCCTCAAAACACAATTGGATTTGCAAAGTCTGCACCCCACCCACAATAACCCCCACAACATTCACAACACCCAAACAAACCCACAACAAAAACATATTACAATTCAACACAAACGGACCTAACAACAAAAACAAGGAAATAGAAGCCTTCTTAAAAACACAATATAACAGCCCTGATACAAGAAGCTCACCTACCCAAAAACTATCCAGAACCAAAATTCTATGGTTATGATGCCATTTTCACACCTCAAATCCCAAAAAAACACACACTACTAACTCTTATACACAACTCACTACCATATACAAACCACAACCGCATTAAATGACCACCACCAAAATACAATCTTTCACAATAATGATAAATAAAAAGCCACACAACCTAATAAATAATAATAATATAATAATAAAATAATAAATAATAATGAATAATTCACTCACACAATATCATCATAACAACTAATTCAAAGATATCTGCTCTTCCAGAATCTATTTCTGAATCATCCTCCATTTACTTCAAAGGATAAATCATCCCATATCCAACTGAAAATTTAAACATTCAAAACAACACAAACCGGCTACACCAGAATTCCCTCCCAAATCAACCAAACTTACACATCACCAGACATAACACTATGCTCACCAAACTTGCATGACAATTCTACTGGTCAACACAACTCTGATCAACACCCCATCACCATAAAATATCAAAACCAACAAAACAAACTACCCACTTAGGAAAACATATACAAACTACAAAAAAGCTGAATGGACAACTTCACCAGTTATATAGAAAATAACATACATCAACACTCAACAAAGCCATACAAAATTTCACATCTCTAATCCAAAAAGCAGCTACCGGTAACCGAAACATTGACAGAGGGTACATCAAAAAATATAACAGATCTAACACCTGAAATAGAACAACTAATTAAACAACACAACTCATTCAGAAAAACAACACCCACATCACTACAAACCTTAACACAGATTAACACCTTAAACACTCAAATCACTAATTTCATGAAAACATTCTTTGAATAACTTCCAAACTTTCCTCACCAAGAATATCCAACAAACAAATAACAGAATGTGGAAAACAATAAAAATACTGAAAAACCCAAACCACCACCAAACATATACTCATGAATCCATCAAAAACCCAAACACACAAAACCACCAAATAACATGCAAACATTCTTGCAACTTACTTTGCAAAACAAAGTCAAAAACCAACACACCCTCAAAACAGGAAAATCATCAAAGCCCTCAATAAAATGAAACTCATTCACAACCCAACAATAGAAATAACCACAAAGACCCTTAAAAACTCACCAGCAACAGGCCCTGACATTGCTCAATCCGTCCATGATTTTGAGTTTTTTCATTTGTCTATATAAGACTTGCTCACTGTCCATTCCAGCCAAAGCTGCAAGTTTATCTAACCTCATTGAATAATTTATTATGGACTCATTCTTATTTCTACTCGTGGCCCAAAACCTTGTAAGAAGAACATCCTTGCTGGTAGTCAATTGTTTTATAATCCCTCCTAGTTTTTCTTTCACTCTTGTGTACTGAATTCTACCTTCTTCAATGTTATTGAACACTTCTAAAATGTCCCCTTCTAAATAGTTCCTCAAGACCCTACTCCATGTCTCTGGTACTCTTGAAAATGTATGAGAACAATAGACTTCAAATTCTTGTAAGAACTCTTCAAACTCCCACCCTGAATCCACTGAAAATTTAAGTGGTGGAGGTACTAAAGTCCTGGTCAAATCTGGATTATACAATGTTGGATGTTCTGGGGTCAGTGGTAGTGGATTTAATACTTCTTTGTTTCTTACTGGCTCTATATTTATTGGGGTAGATTCTATAAATCCTCCAATGGCTTCTTCAATTCCACCACCTCCTCCTACTCCTGTTTCTTCCGGCTCTACTGGGTTAATATTCATTTCGGTCACTTCCTGATTAAAAATAGACACCTCTAATGAGATTGTTTAATAACCAGTAAAGTCGTTCATGTGTATTTTTTCTTATTCTATCTACTTGTAAGGAGAAGAAACAAAATTTCTGTAATTGAGGATATCCCAACCACTTAATCTTCAGTATCCGATCTAAAACCCGTTCGAATTCCTGTCAACGCACCAAATTCAGTGGGACACCAAACTTGGTTCTTATATTTTTCCGTATTATCTAAAACCCTGTCGAATCCTAGTCCAAATGCACCAAATTCGGGGGACACCAAATTGGTCTTTATAGTTCCGTATTATGGTCAAAACCCCTTCAATCCTGTCATACCACAGCACCCAAATTCATTCTTTGTGTGTAATGCAATACTGGCTCTAATTCACCCTACTGTTCAAAACGCTACCACCAAGAACAACTTCGTGCAGTAAGAGTAAATTTAACCTATTAAATTACTGTGTTATAGTGTCCCATTTTGAAACAACAGAGCATTGTGCTGATCTAATTAATTAAAAGCTTTCCTATCCTATGTAATCTCAAGGGGCAAAATTCGAAAAAACCTAACCGTTCTATCTAGTTTATCTCGATTATATCATTTATTATGCTAAATAAAATACTGTGCTCTAGTTTCCTTATCTTAGTAGCTAGTTTGTACTTGTAGTTCTTTTAGTTTATATCCAGGTCTCAGCTAGAACTTCAACTCAAGATTACCCAAAATTCCCAATGAAATAATAAAATATTGACTTTACTGTAACCCAAAATTGTTATATGGTACAGTCGTAACTGTTTACTACTGACTAAAAATAAAATCCAAAATCTATAGTTTCACAATAATAAAATTTCCAAAATGTTTCAAATACAGTTGTTCTGAATGTTAACTTATTTATTTAATGTTATATGTTCAATTCAATTACCAATCTATCAAATAAAAATAAACCCTGAAAAAGTTTAAATTAATTCACACTGATTGGACTCTCAACCTACTTCTAGTTTAATTGTGTTACTTCTAATGAAGTAATCAACGCCAACCTCAAATTAATGTGTAAAGGCAATTTAAGCTTTACTCAAAGTAACAAAGTCATTTATAAAGCTCCGGAAATTCAAAATAAACCAACTAAAACCGGTTTAAATGCTATCAAATCCAACTCAATTCAATTAATTATTTCCAAAGAAATAATTAAAGGCAATCTGCACTGCGTAAAATACTTCCAAAGACGTAAAAGGTCAAGTCCTATCAATTACTACCTAGAACCAACAATATTTGTATACTATTACTGTATATGAAATTTATTTCAAAAGTACTACCTCAGAGCCGTTAGTAAACGAAATTAACTGTCTCACCATCACGTATGTGTTCTAATAATATCAAGTTCTGTCAAATTATTCTAAAAATAAAAAGTTTTAAATCAATCCACGTAAAGTTAACTAAACCAATCACAAAATAAATCTAAAAAATATTCAAAAGGATTTTCAAAGAAATCTAAAATAATTAAATCTGTTTCAAAATAATTCTAAGTGATTCAAACTGATCTTGATTGAATTTAAAAGTTATTAACGTTGTTCTAAAATAATTCTAAGTTATTCGAACTGATCTTAACTAAAAATAAAAAAAAATACTAAGCGTTATTCCAAAATAATTCTAAGTTGTTCAGGTGGATCTCAATTAAACCCAAAATGCTCTAAGTTATTTTTAAATTTCCATAAAATTTCAAATAAAGTCACAATTGCTTTAAGTTATTTTCAAAACACACCCTAGTCTCAACTAGAAAACGAAAAATACTTCAACTCCCTCTGAAAGTTCACATAAAATTTCACCTCCCTATGAAAAAGTCCCAACTTGTTTAAAAAGTTCATATAAAAATCCCAAATAAAATCTAAAATTGTACTAAGTTGTCTCGAAAGTTCACGTCTAATTCCAAATAAATCTGAAATTTTTTTAAATTGTTTCTAAAGTTTACCTAAAAGTTTCAACTAAATCTTAAAAGTCTTAAGCTGTTTCAAAAGCTCAAGCTTAAGTTCAATTAAATCTGAAAATATTTAATTCCAAAAATCCACAAATCTTTGTTAAATTCGTAAAGTCATTTCAAAATATAAACTGTCATTGGTTTATGAACTATAAAGATGCTGAATCATCACAAATCAAAATTTAATCAAGTACACCTGACAAAAATGTGAACTGTCACAACTCAAAACTGCTAAATCGTTATCTAAATGTGAACTGGCACAACTCAAAACTGTTAAATCTTTATATAAATGTGAATTGTCAACTCAAAACTGTTAAATCAAGATCTTCAGGTAACTGGCAGTCTTGTAATGTTAAACGGCTATCACTATTTTTTAGTAACTCCAAATAAATAGAATAAATTCAAGTAACTCTTAGGATCAAAACAATATACAAAAAGATTGTTCAAAAAATGACTAAATAGTAGCTTATTTTTTTATTTTATAACCACACACTCTAAAATAAATAGTATTTTAATTTCAAATATAATTATGAAAACAAAAAAAAAAAAAAAAAAAAAAAAAAAAAAATTTTATTACTAATATATTATATTATATACTCTATATATAAATAGATATAGACATATACTATATTATAAAGTATATACTTATACCTATATATATATATATATCACAATAGTACTCAATATTTCAAAAAATTACTATATAAATCAAATAACCCTTCACCAAGGATTTTATTGAATGAATCGAAAAGTTTCATCAAATAGAAAAAAATGATTTCATTTATTACAAAAATATGTAAATTATTTAAAATAAAACATTTCAAAAACAATTACCATATTCTTTTCAAACATTTCAAATGTATTATTTATAAATGCAACTTACAAAAATAATCTTTTTAGAACTCAAAAAACAAAAATTTTAATTTTCATACCAATTTTTTAAAAATTCCAATTTTTTTTCTAAGATTTCTATTTATAGTTCGGCAACAATTTATTACCTGTGGAAAAAGAACATTATTAGAACTAATCATGAGTATTTTTTTAATAAACTCTTAATAATTTATAATTAAGAAACTTTCTAAAAAAAACATTTTGAAGCAGTAAAGCGGTTCACTATGTAGGGTAAAGGGTTTTATCTATTAACAATGTATTTTTTTGCGTATTTAAATAGCTATTTTCAATTATTTTAGTAAATATTAAACTTTACAATTTCTTGAAATTAAACCCTTTGTTTTTAACATTTTCATCTATTACTACTTAAACACCAATATTTTAAATTTAAATATTATTATTATAGTTATTTAATAAGTTCGTTTTCAGAATATTCTATGCTAAATTTAATTTAATTATAAATTCTAAGGCATAAAATTTCCTAAATTCTTTGTAAATATATAATATATTTAAAATTTTAATACACTAGTATTTATAAATTTCTTAAATTTCTTCTTTTGAATCCAAATTGTCTTATTAAATTATAAAATTCTAATTAATAATCTATGTAAAGGGTACATTTTCTTCAATACTATGTTTGCATATAATTAGAGTAATGCATTTATAAGTTGTTGAACCCTTTTACACCCCCCCCCAAATTTTTTGATCATAATTGTCCAATTACATAACATTTCGAAAATTCTCTAACCATGAATAGTAACATAACAGCGAATCCTTTTATTTTACAAAGTCAAAGAACCCGTACCTCAAATGTCCATATATATTTAAAATTACTGAACCTGTTTTTTAACCCATGTATGTGAACCCTTTTACCCCATTTCAAATTTTTCTGCATCTATTTTTTATAAAGTCAAAACTAACTATTATTATGTAACGCAATTTTCTTACTTCATATCTTTACAAAGGTCTCATTGTATGGAAAGAGTTTTTTTTTTATTTGGGTTACAAAAATAAATGGTTAATTTTTCGGCAATCTTAACTATTATTCATTAACAAAAACTAAAAATCTAACCCTTTTCCCCCCAATTAACAAATCTCAAATCAAAATCAGAAAATATGACGATGTTTAAAATTAAACATAAATACAAAAAGACCATTAAATTAAATCAAAATAATTAAACGAAAAATCAAGTTGTCTAACTATCACAATCTTTATTTTGCCTATAATTATTGGGATCTTGGAGGATACCCTTTTAAAGACACCTAGATATCGCCTAAGTTCAAATAATCTGCACCAAGTACCACTTTCCAAGGCAAAAAGAATTTCCAAGTTAGACAGACCACTATCTAACGCGAATGCGAAAAAAATTCAACTATATTGCTTAGACTACTAAACTGGCCAATGCACAAATAAACACATTTCAAGTTAAGATGCGTTAACTATTAACTCCAATGCATAAATAATAATTTTCAAGGTTAAATAATAATAATAAGTAATTTACAGATAAAAAATTTTCTACATATCTTTCCCTTGCCATTAATTAATACTGCCCAGCAACTTCGGCGTGTTTCTAATCTATATAGCTTATAATAGCACCAAAACTACTCTTTAAGTTCTTACTCAAACGTAAGTACATTATATATTACTTATCATAGAATCTATAGTAGAACCCTTTCCCTGCTCATAATTATTCGCACTAATCGTCATTTGTAACCGAAAATCCTTACCAATGAATTTCAATTGATATAACTGACATCTTAACTATATTCTACAACAAAAAATATTAAATCAACTCTGAGTTCCTCATACTTATACGCAACATTGTCCAGTATAAGTATATAAATATTCTCACATATTATCATCAATTCTATAGGAACAAACAACCTGTGCTTTACATCTTGCTTTTATCAGTATTAGTGTAACATACACATAATCTTACAAACATCATCACAGTAGATCTCCTTATTCACCACGACATAACACTAGCCACATGCCTCAATTCCGACAAAAGCTGAATGCAGACCGTAATGCTTCTTAGGCTCTGTCTGCTGCTCCATTATTTTTGTGCATCAGTATCCTATCGACTTCAGATATCGCTCACTCTCATTCATGTTCTTGTGTAGCAGTTCTTTTATAGACACTTTTGTGTCTGCAAAATGCCACTTTCTTTCTTTTATTTATTTATTCCAAATCACAGCTCAAAATTTCCATTTTCCTTAACCGAAACCTAACTACGATTAATTTATTTCTATTACAAGAATTAATCTTTCTTTCTGTTGGTAGCAGATTTATTGTTGGTAGCGATTCCTGTTGGTAGCCAGAGTTTCTATTAATATATTTTTATGTTCTAATTGCTTTTATCAAATCTCTGTATCTTTCTATTACAACTCTAATCCAATCCCTACACAAACAAAAAAAATCTCAGGGAGGGGCGCGCACCCATCCGTATTACATCACCCCGCCTCCGCCTTTATATCATTCATTACGTTATCTTACGTACATGCAAAACATTTTTACCACTATACCATTACAGAACGAGAAGAATAAGCAAGTTGATAAAGCAACTGAAACAAATTTGGTATTAAGCCATATATATCCTTACATGCATATATACATAATATACATTCGTATCTACAAAATATATTTTCTAATTTACCCTATTAACTTTAATTCTAATCATAATTCAATAATTTAATAATTTACTTCAGACTTCCAAATGTTAGACCAAAATTTCACCATATTCTATAAGTTACCATGAAGCCTTATGCAATTGTAAGAATCTCTTCAATAAATTTCTGTGATTCGTTCCCTATAGAGATACATAGTCTTCTTTCTATCTGCAAAAGGCTTTCAATCTTTGACCAATCTCCTCTATCTAAAAAATCTGATAATTCTGCACTGCAATTGCTTACCTTTTTTTTGTTATCGTGTAGGTAGGATATAAGTATTTTTAATTATTATTAATATAATTATACAATTATATGATTTAATATTAAATTTTTATATGTTATACTACTATATGAACGTTTTTGTCTTTCATTATAGGCTTCATGAATTTAATATTTCGATCTTCCAAGTTCAATTGCATGTCAAAAATCATCATAGGAAGGTTTCTTTTCCATTGAAATCCAAATCAAATCTATTTAATATGTCTAAGATTTTTTTTGTTAAACAAAATTCAAATCATTTCTTATGGTTTATTTTTAAAAAAAACAAACATATTGTGAAGATATTTTAAACTTATTATTCTAAAAAGAAGTGGATTACAAAGAGATACTTTTTACCTAGCCAAGCAGCTTTCGTTGAAGTATATAATTAAATTAATTGAATTATTATTAAAGTACTATTTTGTAATGCACTTATTTTAGTGATATATACGTATCTATATTATAATATATAATACTAATATTATATATATATATATATGTACCTAATATTATAATATCTATTATATTAACTAATATATACCATTATATATCACCTATATATATATAAATGTAATATATATATATCGATATAATATATATGATATACTATTATATATATAATCTTTAATATACTATATAGTATTTTTCATATCTGTTCTATAATTATGACAATCCTTCCATAGCTTGGTTGTTTATACTAATTCATGCAAAGATGTTAAACATAATTATACTAAAAACATCAAACAACAAATACTATTAGCTGTAATCTATCAATGTACTGTCAAAAAGTAATATTAGGCAAAAAGGTAAATATTTACAAAAAAAAAAAAAATAAGATAAACCGATACTCCCTTAAAAACTGTTGAATATCGGATCAAAATTTTGCTTTGTTTCAGATAAATCAAAAACATAAGATTTAAGTAACATTAGAAAATATCACAGCATAGATCTAAAAAAAATATAATAAGATATAAATAAAAAAAACAAAAAATGTGGCAACATCTTAGGATAAACAATTACATTCAAGTTAGAAAAAAACACCCTGTTGCGCGACTTTCTGATATCTGAGCCATACTAACTAATTACTGACTCGCGCGAACCACCATTTTATCCACTACTTAATCTATACGCTACTCAAATCGCCAAAAAAACTATAGCCAGCATTGTCCGCTCACTTACTACCACCCTACATTTCTACCTTCAGCCAAATCACAACAGCGTTCAACCTAACGCTCGATTCACCTGAAGGTAGCCAGATAAGAGGTAATTTCTCAATCTTATGGTCGTGAATAAACTCATATTTGCGATTGATCAAAGGAAGATCATTTATTCACATATCATTGCTGAAACTCTTTAACTGCTGATTTTGCATATAGTTGGTAATAAATTTTCAGAGCATATATTAATGGAAGAAGGTTCCCATTTTTATTTAGATAAATGCTGTAGACAAAAGCGTTCTATATCTATCCTCAAAGAGTTAAAAAAAAATGGAGAATCTTCGTGGAGCTATTTTTTAGTTAAACTAAAAAAAAAATTAACCTTTCAAAAAACATATAAGCAATCTCTTTCGTTTAAGATTTGAACGAAAATTATAACTTATTGAAATAAAAAGAAAATTAACAATTGTATTTTTTCCATTTTTTAGTTTTCATACCCTTATCTTTTTTCCTTCTTAATATAATGGTAGCATATAACTTTTTTATATATTCATCCGATCACTCTATTAAACTTCAGACCACCCATATGAAGAGTACAGTTTGTTTTATAGATAATTTTGTGTTCATACTGAACATATGGTATTGCTCATGAGGAAATTTCAAAATTGGTAATAGTTCGGACAAAGGTTAATCCTATACCAATACATTCAAGCTTATTGGATATATAAATGAAAATTTAAATAGTATGTTTTCATTTGTATGTTTTGTCCAACAGTAAATCCATCACTCGGCGTCTTCCTCTCAAACTCCTTCAAATAATGCGTCTCTCCCTCAGCCATATAACCGTTTCCGTATCCATCTCCACCTCGATCACTATTAAATTGCAACCACCCACTATGGGAAGATACAGCTTGTTTAGATAATCTTTGGCCGTCTTATAACTAACATGTCAAAAATTATACTAAGTAGGGAAAAATATTTCAAAATTCAGTAATCCCATCCTTCCTGAAATTTATTAACATTAATATTTTAGAAACAAATTGATGTTATTTCTGAGGCATTTCTTTGATTGCATATAAAGACATTGTTGAAAATCATGCCAATCAAATTTAAAAAAAAAAAAAAATTTCACTCCAGGGTATTATAAAAATTATATAGTATTTGTATATATTATTAATATAATATAAATTTATAATAATATTTGCTTCTTAATCTCAGGTGGTTTCTTGTGCTCGAATTCGAGTCTTTACCTAAATATATTTCTTTTTTTTTGTCTTTATTGTTAACAGCGGAGGCACTGATATGCTGATCAATCTTATAATTAACTAATTATATATAGATATACTGTACTATAATAGCTATTATAGTATTAAATACTATATATAACATATATTATTACCCCTATACTATATTAAAGTTACCTTCAGAGAGGATGGAGAAGAACGGAGGAGAGAGAGAGAAGAGAAATAGGACAGAAGAGAAGAGAGTTTAGTTACGAAAAGCTCCACCACCCTAAAAAAAAAAAAATAAGTCCAGTCGATATTTTTATTTTATCGCAATAACACTTATATATTGATATTGTAAAAATAAATTGAATATTTGTATACAAAATATTCTAAAATACAAAATATATTGTTAAAACTCTAGTCTACGGAGCATACAACTCAGTTACACCACTCTCCGTTTAGTGTATCCTCGTGAGTTCTGGAAGGTCTATTAAGAAATTGAGTACTATTATTGATATAGCCAAAATCATTGTAATTGCTACTTTCTACAACATTGAACTAATTTTCTAAGAGGGAATGCGTGAAAAATGTTAAAAGTAAGTTCCATTAGTTAAAGTGGGAAAAAATTGAAATTTACAGTGTATTGCCCATAGACAGTAAAGCTTGCCTTTTTACGTGAACATGGCACAGTACAAGTTTAGGCTAGTTATTACGGCACATGATTCAAATATAAGAGTTCAGTCGCATACTGTTCTCTGGTCCACAGATAAAAACGGTCCTAGGCTAAACTTTACGACACTTCAATCCAGCACATTTATAGACCATTCAAGAATATCTAAGACATAAGAAGCCACACAAGCCCTGTCGAGCACGTCCCAGTCGACCCCACTAACCCAAACATCCTCTATGCAAATCCATCCAAAAGCACCCCCTTAGCTTGTCAAAAGGCGTATTAGAAAGGACAATTGAAGAATCAATAAGTCAAAAAACTAATGACTTCAATTTCTCAAGAATATAAGCTTATATACTTATATTATATTAACTACTATAAGATCCATATCCCTAGCTATACTATATATATATAAATATTATATATACTATACATATACTATATATATTTTTGGTGGATAATATATTACTAATATTATTATATATATATTGAATACCCAAACCATTCCTACATCCCTTATCCAATTTGCTTAGTCAAATTAATGATAGATATACTTATATAACTATACATATAATTAGGGAGCAGCCGAGTTGGATATTGAAATAAGGATGTCCCAGGGGTAGTAAAATATATATATATATATATATCTAAATATAACATATAATATATATTAAATAATATATATCATTTATATATATTATATATAAATAAACTGATATATATATATATTATATATATATAGACTTATAAATAAATATATATTAATATATATATATCATATTAATATATACTATATATAATATATTTACATAATATATATATATAATATAATATATACCGTCAACTGGATAATTTCAGAATCCTGTGGCAATTTCAGAATTTTTAGTTTTTATTTTACAAAAAAACTAAAAAGTTTACCACAAAAAAAAATTTTAAAAAAGTTGTAAGCAACTAACATGTCGCGAATGCAAAAAAAAAATTTTTTTTTTAAATATATACAATAAACCAGCAAAGGGCAAAAACCACCGTACCAAGAGTGATTTTGAAAAACATTTGGTAATTTATCTATTTATAAGGTCTGTGTACGGAAAAATAAAAGAAAAACATTTAATAATTTGATCTCTTACTATTTGATAGTACAGGGATTACAAAGTATAATATAAAATCACAAATGCATAGCACATTTCATTAAAAAGTTATTAATATTAAACTTGCAAATTTCATTCTTTTCATTCTATATCCCCCCCCCACCCCCCCTTCACCCGACTCTGTGCCAATTATCTCTAGTAACCACGGAAATCCGACTCGGAACTGGCATCGAAACCCAATAAAACTATCCCTAACGACACCAAAAACAAAAAGGTATCTAAATAATCTAAGGTGCATCATATTAATAAAAATCACCTAAACTGGCAATGCCAAGCTAATTATCATTATACTACCTACTAACACGTTAGTGAAGCTCATTTCAGCTAGTGTCAACCAAAAGTGGGTAAAATTTATATTTTTTTAGTTTTCTGAAATTCCCCAAAAAAAAATTTTTTCCTTCTTTTTTAACATTTTTAAAAATATTATTTTTATTTTTGAATTCTTTAAATTAAATGATTGCCAAATGCCTATATTTTATATGGAAATCAAACCTAATTTCCTCTAAGTTATATACATTAAAGTACATACTTAAACAACCAAAAAAAGAGCCGAAAAAATCTGAATGCCCCGTTATATATGCCAGTCTAAAATCTAATACTGCTAACTTAAAAACCTCCAATTTTTCTCGTCTAAAAATATATGAACCCATCCCATCCACTATACCCATCCAACCCCTTCTTATATATGTGGCAAGGGGAGTCACACTCAAACAACTCCTGTCATACATCCCCAAAATTTAGCAAACCCTATTACTAAATGCATGCTTTCTAATATCAGATTGCATCTTATCTCTTAATTTCTTATATATGCCCCTCGTTCACCTGCTCCACTTCTACCTATGAAAATTTATTGTCTCTGTATCATCAATAATGTAAATATTTGTACTTTAGACTGTATCATGCCCCTCTCTTTAACATCGGCCTTCTACAGAAACATCCTAACTCCTCAGCCTCTTCCTCATAGCTCTTACCCTCAAACCCCCAAATCATCCTGTCCATACGGTTCAACCGCTCTAGCAATCAAGTCTTTCCTTTAAATTAATGCCTCAAACTGTCCAACACAATCTCTCATACTGGCCTACATAGCATTATACAATTACTCGATAACTTCCTTCCTCTTTAAACAACATCCGCATTTTATTATGTCCCAGCTATCTATAGCTTTATTCTAGCTTCCAAACCATCTATTACTACTTTAACTACCGTTTGAGCCACCTAATCTTTTTCTTGGTCCACAGACTCAACCAAATCCCCATTCATATTTAGTTAAAACTTTATTAGTAACCTAGGTGAAGAACCTTACACTTTTTACTATTAAATTCATTGCCACTTATCTCCACCAGAAGTTTATCAAGATCATTTTAATCTTTATACCATCCCTTCACTATATCCTGAAGTAGCCAATTTGTTATCATATGCAAACTTAAAAACCTTGCATTAACCCTGTCTAAATCATTATATATATATGAGAACCAATACGTTTCCCCAGCACTGAACCCCTGATGACACCATTCTACTCTTCCAAATATGACTTTATTCCATTTATTTTACACACTGTTTTCTATTCGCAACCACTTCTTTATCAACCACTTGTTACCCACTCCACCATACCACATTCAATATAATTCCTCATTACCTTATGTGCAACCCTTATCAAACTTTTGCAAAGGTCTCAAATATACAATATCTCAACTGTATCTCCCATCTCTTCAAGCAGTCATAACATATCCATAAATTCTAAAAGGTTGGTCTACAATACCAACCCTATCTGAAACTCCGGAGTCATACAGTACCTTTATCGTCTACATATTCTCTTAACCTGCATAACTTCCAGAACTTTACCAACCAAGATAACTAACTGCCTATAATTCCCAAATCTTTCATTACTGCCTCTTAAAATAGCACACACATGTATGCCATTTTCCATCATCTGACCTCACCAATGCTATAGATCTTTACACACAATCAAATACGATCCTGCAATGCTGTAGACTACCCTCTCAGAATTCTACCATATTATACCATCAGAGCCTGCAGCTTTCTTGATCCAAATCTGATCTAATAAACGTTAATATCTTTACATCATAATTCCAATTCCTAAGTCTATTTGTTACATGAATTCAAGAACCATTAGTCTCCAAACTATATCTAATCTTTCCTCAGAGTAAACACTGAAGCAAAGTAAGCATTGAAAATGTTGACCAAATCTTTCTGAACTCACTAAATTGTCATCAATTTTAACCATTGTCCCATTCTTACTTTTAAATTGATAAAACTAAAAATTAAACTTCTCACTTTATACTACCGTGCAAAATAATTTCTTCCCTCTCTTGCCCCTTCCATGACTAGTTAAGTCAGTCTATTTCCTAAATTCAATCATCTTCCTCTACACCCGATATTTTAAACCATCTACTGCCTTTCATTAATTTCCTTATCTCTCGTATCCACCAGAACAGTGTTCTCTTCCACCCCTACCTATGGTTTACTTTAACAACATACACTAATATTCATCTAAAATTGTTTAAAACTCTCTCACATGATAAAACATTTGGGTCTTTAAACTCTTCATCACAGTAATCTACACATGTTCAAATTTGTAAAATCCCCATTTCGAAATCTATTTGTCTATTACTTGCAATTTGTCCCAAATCAACATTCATATTAAATCGAATATATTATCATTAATCTTAAATTCTCCTCACCTCTAACTTCATCCACCATACTTTTCATCTTATAAATTAAGTCTAATCATTCATCTATCTTTGGGTCTGCCATCTGTCAAAACATCTATATACAATTTATAATGCAGAACTACTTATGGTCCATATATAGACAAGCGGAATCCTATATCAAGGAAAAATTAAAATATCACCCATATATTATACCTTTTTTCTTACTGTGGCATGCATGTCTCAATTTCTTTCACAATTTCTGGCTCTAATTCTTGACTTACTGGATCAAAATCCCCATTACTCTCTCTT
>JABUQX010121503.1:17500-22665 GCA_015478945.1 Trachelipus rathkii | reverse complement strand
TTGAATAAATGACATAAGGGTGGTCATGGTTAAGTAATTCGAGAAAGTCAATCATTTTAGCCATTAATTCTGCAATAAAAAATTGAAGCATGAGGAGGGAGGGTATAGGAGAGGTTGCGATCAGGAAAGAGAGCAGACGCACCCGCACTGTTCCCTGTTTTAGTGACGTCAGTAAAAACTGGAGTAAATCTACCAAGAACTGCGGAATGAGGCAGGTATGATGCCTTTAACCATTGCTGCGGAGTCGTCAAATTTTTTTCCGGCTTCGACTCCGGCTCCATCATTTTAAAATTTCCCGGCTCCGACTCCGGCTCCTCCATTTTAAAATTATGTGCTTACGATTTAAATAAAAAAAATAATACTTGGGTCCGACTCTGCATTTTAAGCTCCGGCTCTGGCTCCTAGGTATAATTCCTTCTCCATTTACACTTTTGAAATAATTAATTATGTTACAAAATTTTTATTGTATGATGAAATTGAATGTTTTTTAATTGAATCTTTATTAACTTTGAATTAAAACAAAATATTTTATAGAAAATAAGATTTTTAAGAAATACAGAAAAATGATATCATTTCACTTTTCTTTCTAAATTTTAATATAATTTCCTCCTTTGAACAATGAACTGCCTGTTAATTATGTTTTATAATTTTTTATTAAAAGTATTTTTTTTATTATTAAAAATAAGGAAAAAAAGGTTATTCTTCAGTTTTCATCCTAAAGTTTAATAATTTAATTCTTTTTTGAACGATGAGCTAGCCTGAACATATGTAATATTTATTTTTTCAAAAGACTGATTTTTATTTAAAAAAAATTTATAAATTCAACTTTCTTCCTAATTTTAAAATAATTTTCTCTTTGAACAGCCTATTCTGTGTAAATATAAATTTCAGTTGTCAAAACAGTACTTGTTTTCTTAAAAATGAAGACTTCAACTAAAAATCCCTCCTTCTAACGATGTTCATTAGATTCCGATGTTTATTTATTTTAAAGCAGACAGGAAAACTAAGATCTCAAACACTTACTTGACTACGGAGGCAAAGCTGTAATGTGTTAGCCGTATCTTGCCAAAATTTAGGACGTAGTAAATTTTCTAGGATGCCTCTTACACTGTCTTAATGCTTTTAGATTTCGGTCGTTTTATTATTCATCTAATGCCTTGTGGAAATTCTACTTTGTTATTTTTCTAGAGGATTTTTACGTTGAAGGTCTTTTACTGGGAGATTTGTCTTTTTTCAATTACTTTTCTGCATAGACTCCAGTTTGTCCCAATTGTTTGTTTCAGAATTTAACTTCTTCATCTGACAAGATCACCACAAGGGAAGGATTCCTGAAAAACTGCCTTTAAAAATTGTTCTGGACTCCGATCCAGGATTTCTGTAGTTGATTAGTGTTATTCATTTTAAGGTTCAAAAAGATCAAAGAGCATTCCTAGCTTTTAAGATCAGATCTTCAGTTTCTGAGGAAGATTCTTCGAACTGCTGAACTATAGATCAACATAGATAGACAAAAAAATATTTTGTTTTCAGTTAAACATTCTTTTCCTTCTTTCCATGGAATTTTTTTTTTTTTTTTTTTTTTTTTTTTTTCATTTGCTAAAATCCCTTCTCTACAAAAATTTTCCTGCTGAACTGAATATTTCTTGTGTAAAGTATTGGTGTGTTAATAATGTCTTTGTGGGGGTTTCGATTGTTCCCACTGACTTCGGAGACGAGAAAGTTAGGAGTACCGGCAGCCATCATACGAATATAGTCTTTTAGTTGCAAAAGCCGTTTCGAGCAGAAGGTATGATTCCCCATCTTTTTTCTTGGATCTAAGATTGTCATTTTTCCAGGTTGACACTGTAAGAACTCCATTATTTTGGGGTACATGCTGCTTGTGGTATTTGTTTCGCCTTGCTATAAGGTTTGCTGTATGAGTATTGCGGAGACCATCGCGCACTGATAACTGTAAAGTATGTGAGCTCCCAACTCATGTTTTTAATGTTAACGTCATCTGAACATAATCGTTTCATAGTTTTAACTCAAGTTCATTTGAAAGCAGACAGCTCAGACTCGAGTTTTAACAGTTCTCCATACTTATGAATTAAGCGCCCGACGACTAGAAATTCATAGCTCAGCATTTCTCCCTTGTTTCCTCATTCCTTCAGAGGTATGTAATATGTAAATGAATAGTTGGTTTAATGTACGGATTTGTTAAATCTTCAATTAAGACCTAGTATGTTTAAATCTTTAAATGGCTAGGTAATTTGTAAAGGTTGGTGTACTAACTGTAGTTTCCTATTTTTTTTTTTAAATTATTATCTGTACAGATACCATAATAAAAGGAAGTCATCTACGGTACTTAACTGGCGAAAGATGTGTAGACGATATTATGTCAGTAATTCATATTTCATATATTAATATATATATAAGGAAACGAATTAAATTATATTTAATTTTAACTAATTTATAAAACGAGCTTGATCATCTACTATAATTTATTACTCGACTTATTTAATTATCAACATTTCATCTTATAGCGTCACAAGACATTGTGCTTCTCTATTACTATCCATACAGAATAGAGCTCTACGCATACATCGTTGAGTCAGACTCCTTCTTATGAGCTGAGCTAGCTAATTTTGTTCGCTCGCCCTATGCCCATGTTTATTATTTATATGTTCCATTAGATGAGACATGTTCCTGTGTGGAGTTGGGAGTTAGTTTTGATTTTTATATAAACTTTTAACATAGCCTATTTTAGATTTCTTCATTTTTAATGACTAATTTGTGTGACTTTTTAATAAAGAATATGAGACTCTTAGTTTTATTTTATACATTTTACGGGCTATTATATGTACACTTTCCGTTATTCATTTAAGGTGCTTATGCATTTAATATATCTTTTTGACTAACGTTATTTTTCCTAGAGTGTTTGGATATGGACATATTTTTCACACTAAGTATATCTAAAGGACTTACATACGTATACTCTTTTACTGAAAGTCTACATTCATTAGTATCTATATATATATAAATCCACACAGTGCTTTTAAAGTGTAGCTATATTTATGTTACCATTAAAAATTATTAAAAAAAAAGAAAGCTAATGGTTCAACTATCTATTTATTAGTCATAATATCAATTATACCATCAATATTATTGATCATATTTATGATTCAGTAATTATTTTATCTCACACTTGAATACTATTAGATGACTACATACAAATCATATCAAGTTATATGATTTTTGGCACACCTTCAAAATTATTTTATGAACCGACGAGAGCCAGTGCTCCCATTTTGAAGTCTAGAGTTATATTTTACGGGTTGTATATATATATGCAAAAATAATATAATTAAGAAGGTTTATTATATATATTTACCTGTAAAGTTCCTCATTTGTACTTTAAAATCTCTTTCATCTTTTATTATAAATCAATAAATATTTATTATTATGCATAGCAATCATATACTGACTGTGATAATTTTAGATTTTGCTGGAATCTTATTAATATTTGTTCACATAATTAATTTTACATTAAAGAGATTCAGTTAAGTAATGTAATTATAATCAGTATAATCTCCCATTAGATAAAAATTTCTCCATTTTTGCGTCGAGAATTCTGAAACAATGTATAAATATATCATTCATTTTGAATCATTTATTTAAAATGTAATTTTTATTCATTAAATTATTAAAAGATTAATATTTATTATCAATTTTTAAACACGATCAACTTTATCAAACACCATATTTTCTTAAAATTTCTTGAAATTAATGTTATCATTTCTATTAATATATTTAAAATAGTAGCAGATTTTCCTCTTCTCTCTCTCTCTCTCTCTCTTCGCTCTCTCTCTCTTCCTCTCTCTCTGCTCCTCTCTCTCTCTCATCTCCTTCTCTCTTCTCTCTCTCTTCTCTCTCTCTCTCTCTCTTCTCTCATTTATATATTATATAATATATATATATTTATAAATATATATATTATATATATATATATATATATATATATATATATATATATATATATATATAATAATTATATATTATATATATATATATATATATAATATATAGACATACAGACAGCTGACACACACACAACAATTGAGGTATTATAGGCGTGTGAGGCTGTGTAAAGAATCCCGCCCTGCACCTCCAGTGCTCGTTGGCTAGTCCTTTTTTCGCGCCCCACCCAAGCCTTACCTATAAAGGTTGCCCGAAGACAGGAATTTGCACACCGCCCCAGGAGTAAGCCACCTCACCGCACCGCACCCGCACCAAAAAGTAATTTTATTGGGGTCGCCACCGCATGTTTCAAGGCGAGCCGCCGCTTCTACCGCATCTCTATATTTTTAAATCGCCACCGCCCAACACCGAAGGAACGAATTGTGTGTTGTTCACACCGCACCGACCAAAATGAGCTCAACCACGCACCCACCGCACCGCACCTGGTGCATCTGCCAACCACCTCTCTACACAGGATAATCTATTTTCTTGTTCAGTAAGGCACTGCCTTTGTACACACCATACCACACTATTACAAAAAATCATAAACTTAAAAAAAAAATATTTAATGCCTCAGTCAAGCTCAGAGAGTCTAGAGGAGTGTCTTTCAAAGGAGAGGTAACAGACCAACCAACCCTCCACCCGTCATTTTTTCTTCTCCTTTCTCAGAAATCAACAAGAATTTTCCTTTAGTTCCCAAGGCACAAATGGTAAACTCGCCAACCTTAGTCTACCCCAGGAATGGTCCCCACCTTCGTTGAGGAGACATTTTTGACACTTTGGTGATTTTTAACTGATCGGACTTCTTTGACTTTCCTCGAAATGATGCTGTTTCAGTGGCAGGGATCCTCGGAGTGTGTAGTTGTGCCATCTACACACTTCGAGGACCCCTTCCATCGAAATGATGTTTACTGTTTCGGTAGAAGGGATCCTCGGAATGTGTAGATATCATAACTGAGGAGATTTTCACTGACACGGAGGTGTACATTCTATTTACTTTCCCATCAAGTACAATTAATAAACCTTGGTTTAACTCTTCTTGTCCACATAACATTCTTGGTAGTGACGTTGCCTTCAGAAATTACGATCGTCTTCAAGCCACAAACTTGCTCTTCTTACATTTCACCTCGGTATCGCGCAAAATCTATTGCTCGAGATACTAAAAACTAAGT
>JABUQX010121503.1:10000-12500 GCA_015478945.1 Trachelipus rathkii | reverse complement strand
ACATATACATTCCCCATCCCACATCTCAATACTGCCCAAACAACTACAAACCAAATCTAAACCCTATCAATACAATAAACAACCTAATAATAGGAGGCGACTTCAATGCCCACCACACTGCATGGTACAGAGATTATCCTTCTGACAACCGAGGAATCCACATCATCAAAGAACTCGATTCATTAAACATATTAAATTGCAAAATCCTTCCAACTCGAATCTCTCCCCTAACAAACCAAACCAAAACATCCCCTGACATTACTTTCTCCTCTCCATCGCTCTTCACCAACACCACATGGAACACAGAGATTGATCTCCCTTGAGAACACGTTTAAATAATAGTCACTTAGCAAACAACAAAAATACCCAAACCCAAAATAACTTCTGACGAATGCGAGGGATGCCTTGTCATTGCACTTCAACTTTCACAAATTACAAAAAAAGCAAACTATCATAATTTCACGCAACATATCGAATCCAACCTGCCCGCACCAGCAAACAACCCACTCTCTACATAAAGCCATAGATAACCTCACCAAAGTAGTCTAGAAATCTCCAACCTCTACATACCAAAAGGTCACAGAAAACATTATAACCCTTCACTAACATCCGAAATCTGTAACTTAATAAAACAAAGAAACATCATTCTACAACAACAAATATACATCCCAGATCTGACCTCAGAAATAAACTCCCTAAACACCCAGATCTACAATCTCATCTCCACTCACAAAACAGAAAAATTTAAGAAACACCTAATGGAAAACATGGGCAGACCTGAAGAGAAAAGAACTTGGAAAATAATAAAACGTCTCTACAACTCGAAGAACAGTGCCACACTCACAAATGAAGCTCTAAAAGGACACAACTCCCTCCCCTCCCCTAAACAGCACTGCAATATCCGAGCACAACACTATTCCAATATAATCCAATAAATCCCACACACGCAAATAATAGAAGAATAATACGCAAACTCAAATCAACACAACTAAAAGCCAATCCTAACACCCCATTCTCTCTATATAAGAAATAAATAAACTTATTAAAACCCTAAAAATTCCCCTGCTTTGGTGTTGGCCAGACAAGCATCTCTAACCTTACACATGAAATAACTTGTGGACCTCCAACTGTATCATTCATCTACAGTATCCTTCAATAAATCCTGTCTCTCTAAACTATATCCCCCCACACTGGAAAAAAGCAATCATCATACCTAAATTTTAAAACCTAAAAAAGATTCCCAACCTCCCATCTTCATTACCGTCCCACGTTATCCCTCCTGTCTGCCGTCTTTCGTGTGCTATAGACTCCTATGAGGCGATAAATCAATTTTACTTTACCTTACGTCAATAAATCTCTAACAGCATGTACATAGCTCATCTCCTCTCCCGAAATCATCAACACGGTTTTAAAAAATCTCATTCTACGTCAACAGCCCTAACCAACATCACTCAAAACATTGTAAATGGATTAAACAAAACACCCTCCCACAGAATAATACTCCTGGCCATAGACATTAGTAAAGCCTTTGACACAATTCCCAGACACATTCCAATTCAAAAAAATATAAACTCTCCCTTCCATAACAATTGCAAAAAATGGTTATCCAACTTTATATCTGGACGCACAGCCCAAGTATCCAGCAAGCACCAAAATTCAAAAACAGTAAAGTTAAGAAATGGAGTCCCTCAGGGTGCCATCTTATCCCCATTTCTGTTCAACCTATTTACAGCCGATATCCCTATCCCCCAAACTCCCAATTCAAAAATAATAACCTACGCAGACGACATAACGATAACCATATCAGACCCCTCCGTACCCACTGCCACAAACCTCACTCAGACTTACTTAAATCACCTAGAAGCTTGGTTATCATCCAACAGAATGTCAGCCTCTGCCGAGAAATCATCTATCACCTTGATCACCACTGACAGACACCAATCATCCCTCCACCCACAAGTAACCCTTAACAACTGTATCATCCCCCTAAAAAACGCCTAAAATACTCGGAATAGCCTTCGACACCCACTTCACCTTTACACCACACATTCAAAACATCATAAGTACAGCAAACAAGAAATTAAATGTCCTCCGAACCTTATTCAATACAATTTCAGTAATGAAACAACCACACTATCAACAACTTTCAAGCAATTCTCAAGAACTACAATCAACTATGGATCAACAGTCTGGTATCCACTAACCTCCCCCACTAATAGAAATAAATTGAAAAGAATACAAAACACCGCCCTGAGTTCAATAACAGGCTGCCTAAAAAACCACCCTTATCCAGCACCTGCATGAGGAAACAGAAACCCTACCAATCCTGGACCATCTGGATATGATAGTAACCCAATTTTAAGCCAGGACCTTCGATCCCTCTCACCCTTGTCATAACTACTTACAAGAACACACAATACATCTCTTAAAATCCCCTCCCTCTTCTACAGCTGTTTTATTATGGCGAACTCTTTAGAACCATCCCCCCCTCCCAAAAATA
>JABUQX010121503.1:0-5000 GCA_015478945.1 Trachelipus rathkii | reverse complement strand
AAATGACGTGCAAACCTGTCCTATAATTTGACCTAAATCAAAATTTCATTGGCGGGGAGCGATACGATTTTAAAGCCGAAGATTCATTCATAATTAAAATATTTATCGTCTGTAAATGTTTTTAAAAACAAATAAAATGAGTTTCATTATTTAGTGATCATCATATCTGTAACTGTTGTAATAAATATGAATGGTGTTTCGGGAAAAATATATATTTCGAATTGGACATAGTCGGAGATCTATAAATCTAGAGTGAAAAGTGCAAGCAGTGGCAACACACATAGTGTAATTAATAGTTGTGCGAGATTAAAGACAAAGCAAAGAGTCGTACGAGTAAAGGACGTTGTTATCTGTGTATGACGTTTCGCAGTGAGCATCACAGGATGTGAGTAGAAGAGTATTATTAGTTACAACGTGTGATGACAGGTGGAGATGTTAGATAGATGACTATGTCCTTTCAATTGCGATACACGTGGGAGGAGATACAGGGTAGAGAGGTGATTCGTGGGATGGTAAGAGCGGAGTTTACGCACGTTGCTACTCGATACATCATCTCTACTTCTCTGTCTCTGGTCTAGCAAATCCATCATCTCTCGTCATCTCATCTCAAATACTCTCTTAAAAGATGCTCGTCTGCTCTCTCTCTCGTCTCATCAAAATAGCGATGTTAAAGTACTTCAGTTGATATGATTATTGAGTATCTGGTAATTGAATAAGTAATTTAATATGTGCGGTCGACCGCTGACTGCTCAACAGACCCAGTGCTGTCTCAGCAAGCCGAACTACATAATCCGACCCCATCAAGTTCGTGTGACTATATGACTCCAGAGCCCTTAAGTGTTAAAGAGAATTACGGAAACGGAGAACACATATGTGTAATTCAAAGAACGTAAGGGAAGAGAGAGCATTTAATGCAACAATAAAAGCGCTTAAGAGCGCTGCATTGTGTCGTCTGCTGCGAGGTTTGATGAGATGAATATAAGTAAAGTAGAAATGGTGGATGAGGGTACGAGTGCTGGTAGTAATGATCATAGTCGGATAGTGAGTGAGTATAGAGAATAGTGTGGATGATAATAGTTAGGTGATATATATATATTATATTATTATATATATATAGTAATAAGGCTATGGATGATGAAATCAATATTTATAAATTAATAAGAAAGAAAATAATGGAAATAGAATTAGAGATAGTGAGTATGAAATACATGGATGATGAAGAGAATAGTTATAGAGTAAGTAGGGACGATGCAGGAGGGTGGAACGGAGATGTAGGTATTGAGGTATAGTATATTATATTATAATTATATATAGTGGTAGATATGATGCATAGTAGAGGGTAGTATGAATATAATTAGGGTGAATAGTATATATAATTTATATAGTGGGATATTATAGTAAGGTATTCATGAGATAGGTATATAAAATCATATATAATGGTGAGTAAATATAAATATATAGTGGGTAGTAGTGTGAAGTTATAGGGTTATGTAAGGATAGTAGGGGTAAGTAGTAGAGGTGTACTAAGTTATAGTGATATAGTAAGGGAGAAGGTGGATATGAGGTATAAAGTATATAGAATAGTGTTGAGAGAGTAATATATATATATATAGTATGGTATATAGTAGGTATGTAGGAGATCGTGAACGAGGTGATAGGTGTTTGAAGGATACGTTCTATGTTCTGTTTCTGATGTTTTTCTTTAGACTTTGTAAGCTATTCAAAGGTCGTTCATATTTCGAGAGGCAGCTTTGGTGAGTAGTGTGACCTGGATGCTTATGCTGCTGTTTATTTTTCTTGTTCGATGGATTGATCACGATTATCAGCGTTGTGGAGGTTAACTAACGATTTTGCCGCGGACTATAAATAGGATGAATATAGAAAAATTAGCGAATAGTAAACTATATAAATTTCGTCATTTGGATCAGATTTACTATTACAAAAGTATACTGTTGTATAACTCTTATGTCAATATCATTATTCAAGAGTAATGCACTGACGTTGAAGAAACGCCGTACGCAAAGCTGTTTCGATACGACGCACTCGACGACACACAACACAACACACACACAGCGCACACACACACACCAACACACACACGAACAAGTTGCTGTTGTAAGAGTGTGATTAAAAAGTGTCTACGAGATGAAGTTACAGTTCTAATTAATAGACACCCCCCCTCTGTCCTTAGCTGCACCAAATGCCACACTTCGCAGGCAATCTGCCATAATTACACAGGTGTAATCGCATATTAAGATAGATTGGATCATGTGAGTGTAATATATTATGAGTTGATTCTGATATGATATAGGAATTGATGATATATTATAGGTATATTATTGATAATATAATGTGTGAGTGGTGGAGATGTATTATTATTGTAAGTGTGTTATATAGTTATCTTATAGGTTGATGTATTATAATTGATGTTGGAATAGTATGGGGTTAGATTGAAAGTTTAGTGTGATTGATGTGTATTGAGTGTATTATTATTATTATATTATTATTATTTATTATGGGTGATATATAATAAATGTAATGGAGTTATTAGTGTAAATATTAATTAATGTAATTGGTTGATGTTCGAGTAAAGAGTAGAGTAGTAAGGTGATGTAGTATATATATATATAGATATATATATATATATATATGTAAGTAGAGTATAGAGTGTATAGTAAGTGAGTATATATGGCCTGGTGGGGGGTAATCTACTCATAGTATAGTATATATATATATATGGGTGACTAAGTGGATGGAGATATATAGTATGAGTAGCGGATATAAAGGAATATAATAGGGGTTAAATGGGGAGAGCGCGGCTAGGTATATAATATAAGAGTGAGTCACCGATGCAAGAAACTTTAACAGTATTCGTAAGTCACGATACTGGCCTATCATTTCCAGCACATCCTGCGAACAGGTGCGGATATATATTCAGCATATTAGTTGCAATAGTACATGTTGTTTAATCTTTAAAAATGCAAAAATAAAAGCGTGATATTGGAAATATTTCAAGAAGACTCCTCTAGCTAAGATTTGAACTTGTGGAGTAAGTACTTCGGTTTTTCCAACACCCACACAGGCACCACTGACCTTTGAATAATGTACACCGCAATCGCTCTGGTGCGCAATAGAGTATTTATGTTTAGAATTTGCCAATACCGATATGAAGCGTCCTGGTCCACTGAAGAGAGTGCGAGAGGTGATGGTTAGAGGCGGTATTTTGGGCAAGATGTGTAAAATGAGAAGGAGTTGAAAGTAAAATGTGTAGATAAGAGTAAGAAGTATATGTAGTGTAGAAATTGAGTAGACCACAGTGTAGAAAGTGAATATAGCGAGATGGGGGAGCAATTGCGAACAAAAGAAAAAGAGAAACAACGAGGAGTGTCTGAGGTAAATATTTAGATATATGTTGGATGAATATGGGAACGGATTGATGCAGAGATGGGTGAGTAAGTAGGATAGTTGTGAAGCAAGAGAGTGGCTGGTGCAATTAAATCCGTGTAGTGATAGATAAAGGGACGAAGGTCATCGAGTTCGCGTAAGGGTTTTGCGATAAGTGGTATGTAGGTATGAACTTGGTGGTATATAAAATTATTCATGTCTAGTTGATAAACTTATAAATTGTGTTATTGAGAAATAGATGGATAATTTA
Organism: Trachelipus rathkii; assembly: GCA_015478945.1. Classification (NCBI taxonomy): domain Eukaryota; kingdom Metazoa; phylum Arthropoda; class Malacostraca; order Isopoda; family Trachelipodidae; genus Trachelipus; species Trachelipus rathkii. Next base: position 1,345 of record JABUQX010121503.1, on the reverse strand, counting down.
ATAATATAAAGGTAATACTATATGTTGTTCACACAGATGTCCTGAGAAAGTAGTTTAGATGTGATGTATAAAAAAAGAAAAAATAATAAAAATAGATAAAAATGAGGAATGAACGCTTTATTAGGAAGGAGTTGAATGTTTGTAGTGAAAGAAGAGCGTAAATGAAGATTGAAATTTGGTCATATGGAAAAAAGATGGATGGATGTTGTATGATCGAGATTGGTATGCGGATAACATATAGTGGTGAGTTGTTTTGGAATCGACCGGTTCGAGAGAAGAAAAAGTGAATTGAAGTTAGTTAAGAGGAAATGCGCTGAAGTGAGAGGAATGTTAGAGTTGGTAGAGGCGAGAAAAAAGATGCAGAATAGTAGTGAATTGGCGGTTTTGTAAGGGCGTGATGGCGTGGGAACTGGCACAGGGGTATGAACGCTCATATTGACGAGGATACCGTCCTCCGGTGAAGGGTCAAGCCGTCGCAGTAAGGGCTGAGCTTTTCTTTCCGACGTTGCAATCATGTATGTGTCTACTACTTTTTGTTTCCGGGGTATGCAGTATGCTACGCACTCATCTCCAATCTGGTGATCGGAGGTGGATGATATATATATAGGAATAAATCATTATAACTTATATTATATATATTATATATATATATATTATATATATATATTATAGTTAAATAGTATAGGTGTTAATATTATAATAGTATATATATATATAATAGTATATAATATTTATATATATAACAATTAACAAGCTTTATAGAAATGACGCTAGACTAATTGTACAAGTAAAAACAAGTATATATTTGTGAAAATTTCGCACTTTCACATCAAAGGGGAAATATAACTGACAACTGTGATGGTCGGGAAATAAATTTTGTCGAATAACTCGATTATATATTAAAAAATAAAAAGCATTCTGACAAAATTAAAATTTAACCTTTACGTTATAAAATATCAAATTTAAATTAGGAATGCGTCTTAGGTTTTCAGAGTTTAATTATTAACGTTTTTTTTTTCTTTTCTGCTCATTTCAAATATTCAGGCAAAAAAGGTTTCATAGATAAAATTTGGAGCTGGTATGTGCGCTATTATATGATAAAGTGGTGAGAACTTTCCATGATGACAAATGTAGTATAAGTATTAAATTTAGAAAATGGCAATATTTTTTTTCTCTGGTTATTTTTCCAAGGTTTTGTTTACGTTTATGTCATATTTATGGTCATTCAATGATCCTTTTATACAAGTTTCATGAAATTTGTCTGTTGCTTCCACTATGTAATGACACTATCTCAGATTAAACATTGCTCATGAGATGAACACGTCTAGTCGCATACATCTCTCTT
>JABUQX010121502.1:0-15377 GCA_015478945.1 Trachelipus rathkii | reverse complement strand
TAAAGTAAAAATTTAAAGAGATGGTTGATTGATGTGCGTATTGAAGATAGGCCGGATTAAAATATGGAATATACCAGATATATGCACCACAACAAGGGCACTCAGGGAGGAAAAAACTATATTATGGAATTGAGGAGAAGAGTGGGGTGGAGGAGAGGGGGAAGGGGCTTGTTGATGGGAGATTTCAACGCTAGATTAGGAAAGAGAAGAGAGAGAGAGAGTATTGGGACCATTTGGAGAGGATTCAAGAAACATTGGAGGGATAGGCGTTGATTGATTTTTGTGAGAAGAAACGACCTAAAAAATAATGAACACGTTTTTCAAGCACAGAGAGCTCACATCTTTACGAGTATAGATTGAATCAGTAACGCAACCAATTCGATAAACATTCGGTGATAGGACTACATGACTAGTCTCGATAAAGGATGTTAAGAATGTTAAAGGTATCCGGAGTGTCCTGTAGATGCGGATTCATGACTGGTGGTTGGCGACATGAAATAAAGAGGGCACAGATAGTAAGAGAGCAGAAAGAGGCATGATCAGATTGAAAGGTTAGAAGAACAGAGAACGAGAACGGAAATATGAACGGCGAAATGCAGAAACCCTTAAGGAGATTGTTGAAAAGAAAAACGAAGAAGCTCTGCAGGATGTCATTAAGACAGTGGCAGAAGAAACTCTTGGTAAAGATGGGTAGGAGGTACTAGGAAGAGACATACCCATGGTGGAACGAAGAAGTAAAAAAAGCAATTAAAGTAAAAACAGGGAAAATGAGGAAGTGGCTGAAAAAAGAACAGCTGGCCAGCAAGGAAATATGTAACAGGCAAAGATATGATGCAGAGAAAAAAGAGGGGCAAAAAGATGAGGCGGAGAGAAATGCAGGAGAAAAACGAGAGAGTGGTGCGAAGGAAGAAAAAAGGACTATGTAAGATGAGCGAAGGCGTTATAGAAAACCAAAAAACCGTAACTAGGAAATATAAAAGATAGAACGTGAGAGATTCTTGTGAGACCGGAAGAAAGACATGATAGATGGACCGAATACTACGAAGAGTCTGCTAATGAGAAATACAGAGACACAAGCAGTGAAGACAGAGACTGTAGATCAGAGAGGAGGGAGAAGAGAGAGAAGGCGAAGAGATGTGTGTGTGTGCTCGCTATAAAAGGAGAAGAAAGTAAAGCCCAGGAGAGGATGGAGTGGCTGCTGGAGTTGGTGGTGGAGGGAGAGGAGGGTGCTGAGAGGGAGAATCATCAGTTGAATGAAACAAGCTGTTGGAGAGAGGAAAGTGCCGCTGAAAAAGGTGGGCAAAGCTATATAGATAATACCGACGATATATTAAAGGTAAAGGAGATGCAGGTAAACTGTAATAATATAGAGGCATGTTTCACTTTCCACTGATGGACCAGTCTGGCGAAAAATAACGAAAGAATATCTCGAGAGGGAGCTGAGGGAGGAAGGAACCGAGACCGGAGATAGAACAGACGGGTATTAGAGAGAAGAGGAACGACGGACCTCTTATTCACACTAAGGATGTGGTTCGGAGAAGATGCTGGAATATGGCAAGGATCTTTGTAGCGTTCATCGACCTCCAAAAGGCATTTATTCGGTGCCAAGAAAAAAGCTCTGGAGAGCTATGGAGAGGAATATGAGTGAGGGGTTAGATTAAAAGCAAGTAGAAAGTATGCTATTGAAAATGCAGTGTGAAGTAGAACTGAGTGCGAAGAACGATAGATGTTGATTGAAAAACAGAGTGAAGCGGGGAGTTTTTATCTCCACTGCTGTTATATTATATTTAGACGTGGTGATAAGGAAATGAGGGAGAGACTGGAGAATTTGAGAGGGGACATCAAATGGCATTTGCGGACATCTTGGCATTGTGGAGGAGAGAGAGGAAAGGGGACGATTCGAGAGGTGTGGAGTTGTTTACGAGGAGTTGGAGGGAAGCAGGGATGAGGAATAAAACGTACAGAAGACAGGATCATTAACAAAACTGAGGAAATGAGGAGTGGGATGAGGATGGTGGTGAGAGGTAGGAGTGAAGCGTATTACCTGAATTATCTCGGAGATGTTTATAAGCAGAAGGGAGAAGTGGAGAGAGAACGAAAGAATGGAGGTTGATAGATTTATGAAAGCGGTATACCCCATTATGAAAGATAAAAACATCGGAATAGAGGTTAAAAAGGATTTTTAACAGTTACTGACTCCGACGCTGCTGTACGGAGCGGAAACATTTACACAACAACGTTAAGAGAGGAGAGTAGAATACAAAGAGTGACTATGATTATTAAGAACTATGATTGGAAAAATTAGGAGAACAAATAAAAAATGAATGGAGTAATTAGAGAAGATATAGGGTGAAAAGATGAGACTGGAAGATGATGTGGCGGGAGATTGATATGGTTGGGACACTGGAAGAGGAGGACGACAGAATACCGAAAAGAAGATGGAATGGACACCAGGAGGTGCAGAAGACCAAGGGAAGATCCGAGAAAAAGATGGGCGGGCGGTGGAGACTCATCTGGAAAGATTCAGCACCAAAATGAGAGGTAAAAGAGAATATGCAGCAGAGGGATGTCTGGGGAAAGACGCTTGCGCGGCTGACAGGAATTGAAAATCCTTCCTGAGAGGAAATATATATAGATATATATATAAGATATATAGTATAATATTATATAATATATATATATATATAATATATATATATATATATATATTTATATATATATATATATATATATATATATATATATATATATATATATATATTATATATTATAAAATATATATATATATATATATATTTATATATATATATATATATATATATATTATATATATATATATATGTATATATATATATTATATTAATATGATATATTATATATACTATATATATATAATATATTATATATATATATAAGAGAAATTAATATATATATATATATATATATATATATATGCGGCCTATTGCAAAAGTTCTATAATTATAATAATACTGGGGAGTAGTACAGGTACTGTACTTTTCTATTAGTATTTAATTAATTTATTTTTTTTTAGTTTACAGAACAATATTAAAGTATTTCAGAATTACTTTTGCCTGTGTTTCAAAATTTGAAACTCATTTTAATATCAAAAAATTCTAAATGGATCATTTTGTGACCAATGCTCTTGAGCCTAGTAGGAGCATGAGCGTCTCTACTATCAGGACCAGCACGCCTGTGGTACCAGTAAGTCCACCTTATGAAGTATCACCTAGAGACGCTGAGGGAAGGTGGTACTCTCCAGCATGCCATGCCGCTTTTTCAGGCCCTACTGAAGGCTTGTAACAAGCGGTTCGCTTATATGTACAGTGACATGAGAGTCCTTATGGCCAATGCCACTCACCCCCATTTCACCATTGACATATTGAAGACCATTGCTCCTTACATTTCGGCAGCTGTCAAGGAAAGAATCGTCACCGAGCTTATACGAAACATTGGGTCTGAACAAGAAGAGCAGCATTACTCCTTGGAATTCATGAAGTCTATTGAAGGCTCAGACGACGAAATGGATCTTCTTATGGGTGCTCAAACTAATTCTGAAGGGTAGCAGGAATTAGGTGAGGTCCTTAAAAACACCCTGAACTGCTGGAAGCGAATCAACAGAAAGACTACACTCACCAAGGACATCTTTCCCTTTCAATATAGGCAAGCTTGGATGACAATGTTCATAAAATACAATACACCCTTTCCTAGTTCTGCTGCTGTGGAACGAATATTTAGTATTAACGGAGATATTATGAGATCAAAGAGACGATTTTTGAGCAGTAGGTTTTTATGAAAGGGAACATGGATCTCTTGTCCTATGAAGAGGCACGGAAGACGCAAGATTTAGATCTTGACATGACTATTGAGCAATAACTGTTTCATATAAAATAATTCAAAATAAAGTTTTTTTGGAAGGATATATGCCTTGTAATTTTGAAACCTTTTTTGGGAAGATGCGCACTTAATTCACGCATTAGTTGAGAGTCTGAAAAGTCGCGCAGTTGCGCTATCGTATTACCTTTATCTCAAGTCGCTCAGTTGCGCTCGCGCACCACCCAAAAAAAAAATCGCGCGCTTACTTATGATATATATATATTATATTATATATATATATATCATATTATATATTATATAATATATATATTATTATTACCCTATATATAATATTTATATATATATGTATAATATATATATACTTATTATATATACTATATATATATATTATATATATTATATGTAAATATATAATATACTATATATATATATATATATATATATAATATATATAATATATTATATATATTATATATATTAATATATATATATATATATATATATATATATATATATATTATATATATTTATTGATCAATTCTCATTCTCTTCAGAAAATCATCCATATACGAGGATTCAAATTTCAATATTTTAGACTTTGGAAAAGAACCTGACCTCCATTCTTTAGAATCCTTATATAATCATCCTATTCAGGATTCAAATTTCAATATTTTAGACTTTGGAAAAGAACCTGACCTCCATTTCTTTAGAATCCTTATATATTTGGCACCACGCTCTAAAGCTGAATGAAAATTATGTAAAAATGAAAATATTTTTAAATATTTTAAGTAGGTTTTGTCGACTTAGTGATTTAACTTTTTCTTCCATATATATTAAGCAAAATGAATAGTTATTATTCTATAGTAATATATATATCTATATATATACTATATTATTATACAGTATATATATTAATATATATTATATTATTATATACTTATATAATATACTATATATATATATATATACTCAGATATATTGGTATAATACTCTCTTGACACTGTTATTCTCTCTCTCGATCTATTATCTGTTTCTCTCTCATACCTAGGAATATTCTTCATTAGTGTCCAACCTTTGCTAATGGGTAGACGTGTAATTCACCCGCGCAACTAAGGCTCTACTCGTAAGAGACAGAGCTGAATGGATATACTGAAGAAATGTTTAGATCACGCTCGCTCTCTCATAGAGATGAGCCTGTTTTAGCCATCATAATCTAACTAAATAACGCCACCGGGTAGTTCAGTATCTCTCCACTTATACTACAGCTCCTTATTATTCACTGCATTCTGTATATATGATACGCGCAACGTATATATATATATATACTATAGGTTATATTATTTCTGTATATATATTACTATATATATCATATATATATTATATCAGTGACACATATGAAAGCTCTTATCACGGTTTGGGTGTCAAATAAGTTAGTCTCTCCTCTTCTTTATATGCTCTCTTAGTAGATATAGTCTCCTCTCTGTTCTTCCTAGCGTAGTCTACTCCCACTATCGGCTCGTACACATTAATACCTCAGTGTGTCGTCGCTCATGTATACCTTATTGATCATACTTACATATCAATGCGATATACATACTAGATATAATTCATCCTCTGCCCTTCTGTGGGTGGCGCGTGTGGACCTCGTTCCTTAGTGTAGTGGCCTCGACCCTATCGTCCTTACTAGAAGCCTGTAATATATCTACTTGTACTATCATTAGTCAACGTGGATCGCCTCTGAATTTTAGCCTGGAAACTACCTAGCTCACTGCGTCCGTCGTTGAATAATCGCTCTCCCTCCTAGCTTGAATATAACTAATAAGGTCCGCTATATGAGTTGAGATAGGTGGGAGATGGTGTCCTATTAGTTGCCGGTGTCCAATATAGTATCTCCGTGCTTATACGTTGATATATATCTTTTAGGTACGTATATACGCTCTCCCTCTAGGGTCAGTGAGGCTCTCGCCTAACATGAATTGTTCGGGGCACCTACAACACGGAGCAGGCCATTCTAGTCCGAAGATGGTCTGATGGTGAGGGGAATGGTGGGGACAAGGGGCACTTAGTTATCTTTGAGAACTGACCCTACTGTAGCTTCTCCGGGCTAGTTTATTTGCTCAGTTATTATAAAATAATATAGTAAAACGGAAGTATATAGACTACATGATATGTGTTTGTGCTTAGTGTGTGTGTGCGTGTGTGTGTATGTGTGTGTGTGTGTGTGTGTGTGTGTGTCTAGGGGTGTGTAGGTGTGTGTGTGTGGGTGCGTATATGAAGTGAAGGACTGCCTGTTGCTCAAACCTATTCGAGTGTTTTTTAAATATAATATATATATATATATAATATATTTATATATATATATATATATTATATATATAATATATTAATGATTATATATATACTTATATATTATATATATGATATGTATAATATATATTAGTATATACTGTATATGTATATATATATATATATATATATATATATTTATCTAGTGTCACTTACGTCTGACGTCACTTATAACTCCTCACCATGCTGATATGAGTAGTACGGTATACTAGGGTCAGCCTCAGCGCCTGCTTCGACTTCGCTGCGCGGTATATATCGGTCATCGCTCAACTCTGTAGCTAGATATCTTTTACTATAGGCACTCCCTCGACATCCTAGCGTGGAATCATAATGCGAATCGTGGAACTTATGATAAAGTTCTATCTCCACACGCTCCGAGCCATAGTGATATATATAGAATGAGATGCTTATGACCGTTATATATATATAATTAATTATATATATATTATATATATATATATATATATATATATATATATATAAGTTAGTATTAGGTTAAGACGCTAATTAATATTTATTATAGTAATGCCTTAGTAAATTAGAAGGTGGTGAAAATTACCTAAGAGTTAGCATATAATATAAAATAAATCTTAGTAACATAAGCTTTTCGCGAATCGTGGCCTTCTTTCAGACTGATTTCTTATGTAAGGACTAAAATATAAAATTTAAAATTAATCAATAAAATTTTTGAATCATTGTAATTTTTTTTTAAAGATGTTGAAAAAGGTGAGTGAGTAGTTTAAAATGTTGTTTAAGATGGGATCTATTATGTAGTCATTAGTTTGTAAATTGAAATTATGTGTTGTTAATACAAAAAGATTCAGAAATTTTCCTAAGGTGCAAGTTATAAATGTGAAGAATGGGTGTCATGTGGTTTATATCTATAGTGTGATTGGGCATATTTGTAGATACTGTACTATGACTATTTTTTCTGAAAATTTTTTCTAAGTACAGAAAAGTTAAGTTAAGCAAAGTTTTTTAAGAAAATTCTTTAGTGGCAAGCTTCTGGAATTATGCCAGAAGCTTGCCACTAAATAATTTTCTTAAAAAACTAAATTAACTTTTCTGAAAATATAAATTTTTTTGAGCTTAGAAAATTTTTTCAGAAAAAAGTCACAGTACAGTATCTACAAATATGCCGTGTGATTGTGTGTGGAACTATGAATGGTGAGAGCAGAGTTAGGATTGTCAAGTTGGAGGTCGTATTTATGTTGGTATTTTCGGCGTGTGAAGAATTCTAATTTACTAAGGCCTTACTATAATATATATATATATATATATATATATATATATATATATTAGTATATATATATATAATTATATATATATATTATATATATATGGTGTGTGTAAAAACTTTTATATATAAATATATATTTATATATATATATATATATATATAATATATATATTATATATATATTATATAATATATATATATATTATATATATATATATATTTATTATATATATATATTATATATAATATATTATAAGGCTTAACTGCAATAAATTCGTCCTGACCCAATCGATATTTTAGATTTATCGGATATATGTTATCGATCGACCCTATTTTCGAAATACCCATTGTCATTATTTTATTGAAACAACTAGACAGATAAATGGCAGTCATATTGGATATATAATATCCAGTAATGTTTTGAAACTTTTAGAAGTAGGAGGTGTTAGAGGAATGAATTTAAAATAGGAATGTTTATAAATTATTTGAAGTTTAAAATAATAACTGCTGAGTATTTAAGTTTTTAAGTGTTTGCAGCATTATCAATCAAATATTACCAAAAATTGAAGGCAAAATGTCAATTTTAAGCAATTTTTAATTTAATAGTAAGAGCTGTGATTTACATTAACCTCACTATCCAAATATCATGCTCTATTATATATATATATATACTAGTATTATATATATAATATTATTATGCTATTTATATATATATATATATATATATATATATATATATATATATTATAATATAGCTGATGTTTTAAAACATTTCTTTAATTTTGTAGGTCAAATATAAATTTAAATTTAGCAGGTAACACCCTTGATTTACATTAATATATCCAAAATATCGTGCTTATATATTTCGGCATCTACTAAACCCTCTATCAGTAAAAGTTATAGGGCTAGTTTTACGGTACAGTGGATCAGTAAAGTTTAGGGCTACTTTTACGGTACAGTGAGTCAACGAGCCCCCTAAAATGGAGTATTAACCCTTTTTAGGGGGCTCGAGCCGATAGGGGACGGAGGAGGGGACGTTTCATACACCCGGAGGGGAGAGGATTAGTCCCCCGTTGTCCACTAGAGGCCGAAGACCCAACTCCTGGACATCGGGCGGCATTACCGTGGGGTATTCGTTAGTGATTATACCCCCAAAAAACAATAAATCCCAAAAAGGAGTACTTTTGGGACATTTATTCGCAACAATCTATTCGTACTCTATAAATTTCAAAACCATTTGGGACATTTGATTTACTATTATATAATATATTATATAGTAATATATCAATATATGTATAACTATATATATATATTATATATTATATATATATACTATATATATAGTATTTATATATATATATTATATATCGATATATACAAAGAATCGAGATTTATTCGATTATTTTATCGATATATCCGATATCAAAGGTCAGACGAAATGTTCAGTTTTACCATATATATAATATTATACTTATTAATATATATATTATATATATTATATATATTATATATATATATATTATATATATATTATTAATATATTATATATATATATTTATATATTATATATATATATATATATATATATTGATAGTTAAACCCTGGGCACAAAAACCAATTTTATTAAAAACATTAATATTACATACCTTAAATAAGCCTTGTATAATAATATAATAAAATACAAATATTTCGCCTAGGATAAAACGCTTAGGGCCTCTTAGATGATATTACCAAATTTTATGTAAGCAAAACTAATTACAAAAAATAACATAAAATAAAGTAAAACTTGTGAATGGTTGGTTCGTTTATTCCTTTACATCGGCGAGGTAACGTGAAGAAAGAAGTATCGACATCTGAGTTGAATCTAATTTAACTTCACCTGGAATCCTATTGAAATTAAAATTTTGGTAATATCATCTGAAGAGGCCTAGGCGTTATTTATCCTAGGCGAAATATTATGTATTTTATATTATATTATTATACAGTGCTTTATTGAACAATTAAAATTTTATTATGTTTTAAATAAAATTGGTTTTTTTGTGCCCAGGGTTAACTATCAAATACATATTTGAATTGCGTCTAAGCATTAATTTACTCTATATATATATATATATATATAATATAATAATAATATATATATATATTAATATATATATATATATATATATATAATTATTATTATATATATATATATATATATATATTATATATATATATTTAAATATATATATATATATATATATTATATATTATATATATATATATATTTAATATTGTCTAGCATTGTAGATTGTCTTGGATGACAAGGTTTTTGTAGATGTAAAACAAGCGATTCGTCACGCCTCGCGGCTCAGGTTTCAGCAGTTGAGATGCGCCTCTCAAAGTGTTACATTATGCAAATCATTAAAGCTTTTAATTACGGTTAATTAATGTCTGGACGATGAGAACTGGGACTCCTTGCCTTTTTTTAATAGTGGGCTTTTATACAACAGAATAAAAGATATTTGGCAGTAAATAGCTTTTTTGGGCAGTTAACGAATATATTTCAAGAAATATGGGGCAATTTTAGCGGGAAAACATGTGCGTATCTGTACTTGTTCACGGGCGTTTGTATATAAAATAAATCATGCTAATGACGTACAAAATTATAATGCTAGGGAATTGAGGGAACTCGCTATTTTGAGTACTTTTAATATCACGATGGAATTAATTACCGAAAATCAAAATGCGTTATTAAAATATTTACTTGCTAATAATATTACCCGAGATGAGGATGAGGTAGGAGAAGATGCAGGTTCAAATAGTGTAGTCTGTGACTCCGCCCACCGATTCACGACAGCCAATGAGCAATCGGCTGAGAATACTATAGCGACTGACGTAGGTGCTATTAACTTGGTAATGAATGGAAACGCGCCGATCGATCTCTCGGTTAGAAATGAAGGCTGCAGCCGCACTGAAGCGGCCAAATTGGAAATTTCCAAAATAAATTTAGTAACCACGTTTGATAAAAATGCAAAAATATTATTCTCGCATTTCAAGCGAGATTTGGACTTTGAAGAAATTAGACAGCACCAACAGTCAGATAAATACCTTAGTGATATGATGGCGAAGAGAGAGAAACAACTTTGAAGTTAATAAGGCAGAAATTCTTTTATAACAAAAAGGAGATAGAATTAGTGGTCGATGTCTCTTTAAACTATTCGCGCGTTTTTGTGCCGGAAAAAAGAGTGTGCAGAACGTAATCAGCGACTACCACAATAAAGGACATTTGGGTGTGAATAAAACCCTTCTGAGCATAAAAAATGAATTTGTGTTTCAGCACATGCATAAAAAAATAAAACAGTTTATCCGCACGTGCTCAGCATGTCAAAAAAATAAAACAGTACCAGGTATAAGTCCTGATTACGGTGTTTTTAAAGAAGTGACGAAGAAGTTTCAAGCCGTTCATGTTGACATACTTAAGTTACCTAATGCAAGAGGATACAAATACCTACTTACCTTAATTGACCGCTACAGTAAGTACTTGTTCGCGGTGCCTCTTAAAGAAATAAATTCGGGAGAAATATTGAATGCATTCATTCACGAGTTATTTCCATTCTGTGGAATTCCTCAGGTAATTATTTCGGATTTAGGTGCGAATTTCACTAGTCGCTTGTTTGAGGAAGTTTGTAGGGCCGTGGGAATGGAGCACCGGACTACGTGTAGCTCAAATCCTAGATGTAATGGCCTCCTGGAGGTAAGTCATAGGAATTTGCTGGCTTGTCTGAGATGTATGTTGCAAGAGCATGATTTAAGCCCCTCCGACTGGCCGAGCCTCTTACCTATGGTGTTATTCACTCTGAGGCTCGCGCCAATAACAAAGAACGCGTCTTAGTCCCGCAACTCTGATGTTTGGCCAAATATTAGCAATACATATAAGGGGATTAGTTGATCCTTGCTTCGGAAAACGGCCCCAATTTAGTTTATAAATGCATATGTTAAAAAGCTAGCCGCTCTTTTAGCGCAGCCGCTGGCGCCACACACCAATTATAAAAATCGACATGTCTTTGTGCCTAAAGGGTTACATGAGGCAAAATTTGTCGTGGTGCGGCAGACACAGTTTAATGTCGGCAAACTAGCTCCCCGCTATGTCGGCCCTTTTAAAGTTATAAAAGTTAATAAACAGAACGTACTTATCGAAAAAAATGGGAAACCTCATTTAGAAAATTTAAGAAACGTTCGCATATATTATAACTTAGTAGATTTTAGAAGAGAAAATAACACTTAAAAAAAAAAATAAAAAAAAAAAAAAAAAAAAAAAAAAAAGTAAATAAGGAAATAAAATAAAATACTTAATCCGTTTTCTTTGAAGATTTCAGATGGTAAAAACGCCCAAAGTAAAGGTGTTACATAAAAATGAAGAGTTGCCTCCAATAGGAGAGCTATTATTTTAGTAGAAAATTATTGATTGTTTTACCCTCTAACTTTTGTAGCCACTGTCTCCTCTATCCTAAACTTTTACAAAATTGTCAGAGGGGGTGTTACAGGCAACTGTTTAGATAACCATTATGTTACCGGACTCGTTACATTGTATAAAATTTCTAAAAAACAGATGTAAGTGCTACCAGATTTCTGGTGCACAGCTGTAAGAAAAGATTGTACAAAAAAGTCCTGTTGCCGAAATAACTGTTTCTTTCTTTATTTTTGTATAGTGTCAAGGTCACCGAGGTGCCGCTGTAACCAACGGCATGCCATGGTGATAGAGCCAGTTAGAAAATAGACCCGGGCGAACTAAGAGCTTTGCTCTCTCTCGGGATAATAATTTGTAAAGTTATCAAAGACACATTTAAAGAATAATTGATATTGTAGGAATAAATATTTCTTTTTGAACAATAGTTAAAACACTTAAATTGTGTTCTTGTAAAATAATCATTAGAGAAGTAATTAATAAAGAAATAACTAAAGAAGCGTTTCGCTATTCCAAAACTATTTTATTGTTTGCTATATCAAAGTGATCTCTTTAATAGGGCCAATTAATAATTATAAAGATCAGTCTTTGTTCATATATATATATATATATATATATATATATATATATATATATATATATATATTATATATATATATATATATATATATATATATATATATATATATATATTATATAATATATATATATATATTTAATATATATATATATATATATATATAATATATACATATATATATATATATATGTGTGTGTGTGTGTGTGTGTGTGTGTGTGTGTGTGATGTGTGTGTGTGTGTGTGTGTGTGTGCGTGCACGCGTGTGTGTGTGTGCGTGTGTGTTTTGAGCCCATGGTTCCATGAGCACCTCAATATTTCCTCCCGCACCGCACCTCTATATTTCAATGCGCTTCACGCAGCACCTCACTGGGACATTAGAATTGTGTGTCGTACCGCATCGCAACAAAATGAGCGCACCACGCACGGCACAGACGGCATCCTATGCGCTGGGACAGCCCTAATTGAGGCTATTGGAATTTACTATAATATCCGTAATGGACACCAACTTTTATTATTACTTTTATGGAATGACCTTAAAATGTCAAAGTAATTATTTTATCGATTGTCACCAATGCGTTATTAACGCATAAAATAATGTATTAGCACAAATTCTCAATTTCCTATTAATACAAATATGTAATGTGTTATTAACATAAAATAATGTTATTGAAACATAAAACAATGTGTTATTAACGCATAAACTAACACGTCATTATCATATAAAATACCAAAGTGTTATGAACAAAAAATAACAAAGTGTTATTAACACAAAATAGCAACAATATTTTATTAACAAAATAACAATGTGTTATTAGCGCACATAATAACAATATATTATTAACACATGAAAGAGCCGTCGTTAAAACAAAATAACAATATGTTATTATCACATAAAATAACAGGGTATTATTAGCACAAAACATAGCTTAACACAAAGCAATTATTAGCACATGAAATGTCAATGTGCTATTTGCACCAAATTACAGTTATTAACACATAAAATAACAATGTGTTTTTAACACAAAACAACAGTTATTAATACATAAAGTAACAATGCGATATTAATGCAAAACAACAATGTCATTAACACATAAAATAACAATGCTATTAACACACAAAATAACACATGGTATGCACTTTAAATGAAAATAATTGCTGTATACAGCGGCCCAAGGGTAGCACGACTGAGTGTATGGCCAGGATTGGATCCACCGTCCGGATTTAGGTAGCAATTGCCTAGAGAAATTCCCCTATGTGAATATGGATATGATCGTGGTGCTAAAATTTTCAATTCTAAATATAAAAAAAAAGTACTTGCAATTTTATGTTTAAAATTTTTCAGTGATAGGAATATCTTTAATCATACCAAGTTTTTGAGTAAAGCACCATATAATAAAAAAATTGCCAAATAATAATAATAATAATAATAATAATAATAATAATAATAATAATAATAATAATAATAATAATAATAATAATAATAATAATAATAATAATAATAATAATAATAATAATAATAATAATAATAATAATAATAATAATAATAAATGGTCAAAGTAATTTTATATTAAAACAGGAGAAAATTTTAAATTTTAGTACGCTATCAAAATTCGAATATTACTACTACTACTACTACTACTACTACTACTACTACTACTACTACTACTACTACTATTACTACTACTACTACTACTACTATACTACTACTTACTTCCTACTACTACTACTATAATAATAATTAATTAAATAATAATAATAATAATATAATAAAAATATAATAATAATATTATATAATAATAATAATAATAATAATAATAATAATAATAATAATAATAATAATAATAATAAATAATTTGATAATTATGCCCGAAATTCGAGAACCATAAAATGGTTTATTAATTAAACCACAAAATGATGAGGCGTTCAAATTAGAACCCCCCCCCCCCCAAAATACACGTCCAAAATCCCTACCTCCCTCCCCCCCTCTCCCCGAGAGACGTCCTAACGTTTAATTACCATCAAACTTAAGGAATCCTTAAGATCCTTCAAAGGAATTTGGAATTCCTGATTCTTGATACTTCATTAGGAATCCTGGAATTTGGGAATATGGGATTTACTGTTTTGTGTTTGGTGTAACCTTGTTCAATATTTTTTTAATTATAAGTCTATTTTGAGGCAAGTTTCAAAGTTAATTACAGTTCAAACGTTAAATTTGAAATATAAGTATTATATATTATTATATATATATATATATATATATATATATATATATTATATATATATTATATATATATTATAGTATAATTATATATATATATATATATATTATATAATATATTATAATATAATATATATATATATGTGTGTGTGTGTGTGTGTGTATATATATTGTCCCCTCATACTGCCCATTTTGTTCATTTGTTTATTTCACGTATGTCAATAGATTAATTATTGTGTCTAAGTTTTAGTCAATATCTAGAATAATAACATGAAAGAATCTTTAATTTTTTACTATATGTTTATTTTGTATTAAGTTTTTATAATAGATTAGAATACAATCTAATGTTCATCTAGATAACTAGTTGAACCGTCCTTTATTTCTTAAATCAATAATATGAGTAAGTATCTCGCTCAGTATAAATTATTAATTGATGTGATTAAAATATTCTCCTGATCAATTGATTGAATTCATTTAAATTTATTAAATATTAATTATATTTCTAAATCCTATGTTTATGTAATAATTTTATATACTGGTTTGTAACTAATTAATGTGCATAGGGTAATAGGTTACCTCCTGATATTAATTATTATAGAAGATAAAGAAAAGGTATTCGGAGATTTCAGTTGATTATGTAGTAATCACATTTTGATTATTTTAAATGGTACGTGGAAATATCCTATAGTCA
>JABUQX010121501.1:0-15000 GCA_015478945.1 Trachelipus rathkii | reverse complement strand
CAAATTGTTGAAATTACCAGAGTACATTAGTAGTTCCGGGTCACGGCCGGATTTGAAAAATTCCGCCGGAACCGGAACCGGAAAAAAATGTCAAATTCCGCCCGGACGGAATTTCCGTACACCTCTAATATATATATATATATATATATATTATATTATATATATAATATATATATATATATTATTATATATACTATAGATATATATATATAGTATATAAATATATATAATATATTATATATATATATATATATATATAGTAAAATAAATATATATATAGTATAATATATATATATATATAAATAAAATATATATATATATATATATATCATATATTATATATATATATATATATATATATTATATATATATATATATATATATATTATATATAATATAGAGTTTGTGTTATATTTTACATCTTATGTTTGGAATGGTATCTATATAATATATAATTATATATATAAGTATATATATATATAATTATATAGATATATATATAATATATTATATATTATATATATATATATATATATATTATGTGTAGATTTTCATGAACATTTTGAGACCTACAAATACTCTAGAATTGGATCTAGTCAAGTGGTAATAATGTATTCCAAGTTCAAGGTACAAGTTACTTTATGAAAACTTGTTATATATATAATAAATATTAATATATATAGATATATATTATATAATATATTATTAGATATATATATATAGTTATGTGTATTTATATGATGAAATAAATATAAATCATCATATATCATCATCATCATCTACAATTTTTTCCCCAAGACTGGAGGTAAGGTGCATCGCATGCATGCGTGCATTGCACCGGAAACAGAAAAGTACGTAGAAGAACTTTCCACAAAAAAAAAATGTGTATTTATCATTTCTGGAATAAGATATATATATAATATTTATATATATATATATAATATATATATATATATATATATATATATATATATAATATATATATATATAATAGATATATAGATATAGTATATAATATATATATATCATGGTGTGTGTGCGGTGAATTGAAGAGAGTTTGAGAGATTGGTAGAGATTTGGTAGGTTGTGTAAAAGGAGGGGTTTGAAAGTAACGTACATAAGAGTAAGGTTATCGGTTGTGAGTGAGGACAGTCTTGGTGTGAAGTGATGTTAGATGGTGAGCAGCGGACAAGGTTCCGAGTTTAAAAAATTGGATATATATGTGAGGAAAAAGGGAACGAGATTCAAGTTTAGTAGGAAAGCGTGAATTGCAGGAAGGTGGCTGGTGCAATTAAATCGTGGTGGATGTAAAGGGATAAGTCTTGAGATTGCGCTAAGGTCTTACGTGAGAGTTTGGTGTTGACCGGTGTTAATTGTATCGTAGTAAGAATGGTCTGGAATAAGAGATAGATATAAAGTACAAAGTGTTCAGTTGGAAAATCTTAAAGGGCGGTTAGGTGTGAGAAGAATTGATAAAATGAAGGAATGAACGTATTAGTGTTGTGTGGTGTGAAGAATTGGGGTAAATGAGAGAATAATGAAGTAAAAGGTGTGTGTTTGGCCATGTGGAAAGATAGATGATAGTCGCTTGGTTATAGTGGGAGTTGTTGGGATCGACCGCTGGAACACCGAAAGAAAAAGGCATTGAGTCAGCAAAATAATGTCTGGAGAGAAATGTGAGTTTAGCAGGGGTGAGAAGAAAGGTGCATAAAGAAATGAATGGCAGGGTTTTGTGAAGGGGTATGGTTGTGGCCCACCTGGCCAAGGGATGAAACCCACATTGACGACATGCTATAGTGAGGGTCCGTCGCAGTCCGTGAAGATCTAGGGTGGATTTCTGACTGCGATGAGTTCCCACTAATAGGTATAAACGGGAGGTAGGACTGGCTTTCTTTTCGACCATGTCATATTCTTCTTCTACGTTTTCTGTTTCCGTGACATGTTAAGCACCTTACCCCAATCTTGGGGGAAAAGAGTGGTGATGATATATATATATATATATATATATATATATATATATATATATATTATATATATATAAATACTATATATATAATAAATATATATATATATATAATAATATATATAGATATTCCTATATGACATACTTTACATTCATAAATGGAAATTTTTTAGAATACATATATAAGAGATAATCCAATAGTTTTCCTATTGAAATATTAAGGAAATTATAAAAATAAAATAAAAAAATACAAAAGTAATAAAAATTTCTTAGACAACTCAAGCACAAAAGGTTTAGTATAAACAAGTACACTGGTTTTAGATACTGCAAGTACACGTACTCCAAAAAAATGTATTTAAATACAAGTTTTGTACTTGTACTTGAACCCAAGCCCGATTATATATATATAATATAATATATATATATATATATATATATATATATATATTATATATATATATATATATATAGATATATATATATATTATATAAATATTAATAGATATATGGGATCAATACTGTGCGTTGCAAGTATAAGACGATGGAAAAAACCATATTGCAAAACATTTTCAAAGTCTGGTGCCACCTTGGCGGCATACCTAGAATTCCCTAGCTAAAGGGTAGCGTCGTTCTCACGATAGCCGATTGGTTCTTCAATACTAAGCGAACATAGTAACTATACATGTTCGATTCTGTCCTTTTCTCCTATTTTCACACTTTCCTTCAATAGGAACACCGCAAAGGCAAGAGTCCTGAACGATCGGAACACTTGCCCCGTAGTTAATACGCATTTCTTTCAATAACAACAGGTCTCAGCCCAAGAGGGAGCTTGAGAACGCCTCAGTCCGTTTTCTCGTCTCACCTGGTGTAGTTTAGTGAATAACTGTGTTGCGAATGTGAGACTAACCCGTGTGAAAGAAGGGGGGTTTAGAAATCTTAAAATAAGCGATAAAAGTGCTATAAAGGCAGGGACTTATAAACGCAGAATGCGAATATTATTAACCAAATATATATAATATATATATATATATTAACTTATATATAATATTAGATTATATATATATATATATATAATATATATAGAATAATATATATATATATATATATAATAATAATATATATATATAGATATATAAATATATATATAGTATATAATATATTTGCCTTCAAATTTAATCGGATAAATTTATAATTGTTAAAATTCTCATTCTACAACTTTTGCAGAAAGTATAAAAAATGTTAATGAGGAAATAACTTTGCAAAGCCAGTGACGTGCAAAAGTGAATTTCAATCACATGGAGATGGTACCCAAGCTTCTCAAAATGGATTCACATCATATCCTATCAAAGATGAAATTCTAATCACAAATTGGGAGGTAATGAATCTCGAAATATATAGTCCTCATCAATTGAAAATTGTTCAATTGAAAATAAGATTAAATTGTAACCAAAAAATAATAAGTAATAAGAATAATTAATGAATAATAATAATAATAATAATAATAATTAATAATATAATAAAATAATAATACTAATGATAATCATAATGTTATTATGATAATATAGTCAGGATGATTTTTATTATTATTATGTAATCTCTTTTTAGGTTTTTTGATATATGTTTTATATGGATTGTTCTAATCCATATATGAAGATTGTTAGATTCATAGAGGGTTGGAATATGGGTATAAATGGTTGGGATGTTAGTTTGAATTGTTGTTCTTTTCTATGCATAATTATGTACTGTGACTTTTTAATATAGCTTGTTAGAGATGCTTCTGATTCAATCCTTTTATCCTCTATTGCCAATTATTAAAGACTGTATACAAAATTAAGGTCAGGAGTGAAAACTCTCCTCAATAATTAAGGCAAGAAAAGTGAAAGCCTTTTTCACAAATAATAATATTAGGAGGCGAGAATCCTCCCTTGAAATAAGTGGTGAAGTTTGTGCTAAATGATAATAGGTACCTCGTATCAAAATGCTTTAAGCGGCCAGGACCGCCGATGAGTCCCAACAAAGTGTTCGAAGAATATATTACCTTCACCACAACTGTCTGGTATAAGCCGTAGAAGGCAGAGTCTTCAGTGTTACGCAATTAAAAATATTCATCGTAGCTGGTACAGAACCGAAAACAGAATAAACAGAAAGATAGGAATAAAGGTAAAAATAAATAGTGATCATATGCCAGATTTGAGAAGGAATTTTCTGGTGTCAAAATCGCTACAAAGTAATTAGAAAGCACAAACGAAACACCCGATAAAATGGCGACCTTGCCAGGATCCGGAAAGCCGTCGAAGTGGCGAAAGCGATTACGAAAAAGGGCTAACCTAGCCGTGGATTAGAATCAAGAAATCTTCAGAAGAAAAAACGCAGTCAGAACAGAAAAGTAGTAATTGTATAAAAACAGTCTTAATAAAAGGGTATAGAGGTATATTTTAAAAAAAGGAGAATTAGTTGCAAATCATAAGGCTATAAACAGTACTTAATATTATATCATAGATTAAACGACTTAATTGACTGACTCCCTAAAATCATACCCAAAGAAGAAATCGTGCCCCTCAATCTTGCAGCGCCAAAGCAATTCTTCAACAATCAAAAAAGAGAAAAACCTCCCCGAAAAAACCGATTCTGTGCAGCCCGCAAGAATCAAAGCAGATAAGTCCAAAATTTAAAGGGACGAAAAAATTTAAAATCTTAAGAAAAATTGTATCAGTAAAACTTATTTTAAATAAGATTAAAACAAAAAATTAATTAAGTAATTAAAACAAAAAATTAATTAAGTAATTAAAACAAAATTTAATTAAATAATTAAAACAAAAAGAATTAAAATTTAATTAATTTTAATATTAAGTATTCTTTTGAGTAGTTGGGTTATTTGTCTGTTTGTGTATGTACGATATAGAGGGAGGGAAAATTATAGAAGTGTTAGATTCATCTAATAATTTTATTTCTCTAAAAATCCTTTCATTTTCGTATTCGTGTGTGTCGAAAATATAGGTAATATATATATATATATATATATATATATATATATATATATATATATATATATATATATATATATATATATATATATATATACGCACACCACACACGTACATAACATACAAAGAATAGTTTGGGTGCAGACAAGAAGAGTGAGTGGAAGTACGGAAGAACGCACACCACGAATTCCCCAGATTGGCAAGCATACACAGAAACACGAACGAACCAACCGCCATTGCAGCAAACAAGTCTCGAGAGCACCCCGAGTACCCCAACTCAGTGTAAATCGGAAGGAAAGCCTCACCAAAACTCCGGCAGACATTACAGGTAGCATTCACATTTTATATATATATCATATATTATATATATATATATATATAGAATATATATAATATATATATAATATATATATATATATATATATATATATATATATATATATATATATATATATATGCAAGTGTGAATGTATATTGGAGTGTTTGTTTTAAAATTAAATTTAACAAAATATAAAATCTTAATTGAATTAACATTATTTAATTACTGGTACACATTTTTTAATAGTAATTTCATTATTCTTATAATTTTAAAATATAAATATTATATATATATATATTATATATATATAATATTATATATATATATAGATATTATATATATATATATATATATATGAATATCTGTCTGTATATAATATACCTATGATGAGCTACATGTCTGTCTATAATATACACACCAGCGCACACGCATGAGAGTCTTGGGTAATGACTCACGTACCACATTGTTTCGTTCATTCGGGTCATAAGGCACGAATAGTTCTTGCAATATAGTGAACGATAAAATTTGATTCTCCGTTAGAGAATGACCTTGGAAAGGAAGGGATAATAAGGAACGAAATAGAAATGTAATTCTATCTACTGCATTCTTTTTTAGAGAAAATCGTTTTACATATTGGACTATTTTAAAGTTTACATTGCCTTCGCATTTATAATTATCATTTAGAGATTTTTAATGATAAAATCATAATCAAATATAATTATAAATATTGGAATAAAAAATAATTCTAAACAGAATTTAAATTGATAAACAATCACAATTGTTTTAAATCAAAAAATCCCAATTTAGTAATTTTTTATTTAGGATGAATAAAATAAGTTGGGCAGTAATTTAAAACTTAAGTATCTTATATTTCTTAATTAAAACTGAGCAATCTTTTTATTTTAATTAGAAACTGAATATCTTTTACTTTTTAAATTAAAACTGAGCATTGTCATTTTAATTTAAAAATTGAGCTTTTTATAATTTTAATTGAAACTGAGTATTTATCATTTTAATTAAAACTAAAGATTTAATTGAGTACTTTTCTAGTTGCCATTATAAAGTAGTATAGGCAATCCACCTCATAAAAATCCCAACTTTGCTGGTTTATATAACTCATTCTATATAAATCCAATATCCAAAACCATTTTCTCAGATTCCATACTTGTCACTTTCCCATTAACCCTACTTATATCGCTTTTCTTTCATTTTCAATTATTAAGCCATTAGGAAGATAAGATGGCAGAAAGCAACCCCGCAGCAATCGCGGAGGAAGCCCCTCCAAGGGAGGAGGAAATGGAAGTAGCAAGCCCGGTAGAAAAGGGAGAAAGAGAGGACGAGAGAAAGGATAGAGAGAAAGGGGATGAAATAAAGGAAAGAGGTGAGAGAAAAGGTGAGAAGGAGGTTGGAGCATCTTGCTCCGGGGGAGCCCGAGACTCCCAAATGTTTGTAGAGAAAGCTCAGAGGAAAAAGATAAGATTCAGGAAAACAGTGCGAAAAAACCATGTCTAGCGGTAAGACCGTTCCCCAGAGAGGAACCCCTCAAAGACAGTGACAGTGTCCCTTTCACTGCAGAATATTCCGTGGAAGCAATGATGAGATTTATCACCTATAAAGGTGCTAGAAATATAACTTTCCCTTCATATATCAGAGAAATTAAACGTCTGATAGATAACTATCAGAGATTGGCCGAGAATGAGCCATTAGGAAGCCTGTTTGAAAGCAAAAAGGTGAACTACATGATTATAACTAAAGTGTTAGATTATATCGATTCAAAAGAAACTAGTTCCTTGTTGAGAACAGCAATTTTAAGAAGTTTTGATCCGGAGTTGGACACCGGAGTTTTGATACAAAAAGTTATAGAATTGGAGAGAGAAATCCCACTCCCCTCCAATCTGGTTGAAGAGGATCAAGAAGATATAGATGAAATTTCTGTGTTAGCTATAACTGATAAAAGAGCGGAAATGGAGGCTCCAGGTGGAAAAGTAAAAGCGCCAGAGTTGGTTCTAAAATGTGAGTCAGCGAAAAAAGAAGAAGAGAAACCCCTGGAAGGGGAGGAGAAAGAAGAAATAGAAAGATCAAAATCAGTTTTGGAAGTTGTATCGGTGAACCAGAAGCCCAAGGATGAGGCGGAGATCCAAGCTATTTCATCCTCCGTTTCAGTCCGACCACAAACTAGAAAAGTAGAGGAAGAGGTAACTTCTTTACTTTCCCAAATTATATATTCGGTCCGCCCTAAAGAAAAGAAGGTAGAAAAAGAGCCAACTATAATGCAAGCGGTAGCTGAGTTTTCTAGGCCATCCGAAAGATTGGAAAAGGTAACACAAAGAGGAGAGCAATATGGTTGTCAAATAACACTTGCTTTTGAGGAAAAACAGCGTGGAATCGATGTTACAGCGATTATCGATACAGCGGCTGCCATATCCCTCATCTCTAGAGATGCGTTAGAAGCCTTAAAACGAAAGGAGAAGACAGTGGCCTTGTGTAAACCTTCCCCCTATCGATTGAAGGGCCTAAATGGACAGAATTATCGACAATATAGACAAATAGAACTCTACTTTAAGTTATCAGATAAAGTCCAGCGTACAAAATTCTTAATACATGAGTTAATTCAAGACAGATGGCAGGTCTTGGTGGGAACAAACAGTAATGAATGTGCTAGTTTGAACCTCTTCAAGCGTCAAATGATCTTCTATGGTGGTGAAACGATCGTAAAAATCCCGCTTTTCATCATAGAACCTCGAAGAAAAGGGTTCGGCCAGATACAGGTGATGAGAGCTTTTGATCCACCTTCAACAGGGAAGAATCCACTCGTAATTCAAGGAAGTTTCGGCCCCGCTGCCTACTACTTAAAGGGAGGGGGTGACACCTCGATCCCCTTCGCCCCGCCGGACGAAGTTCAAAAAGAAAGAACCCAACAAAGAGAGAGAGAGAAGAAGAGAGTTAGATAATGAAAAAAGAGGAGATGGATAAGACACTGAATAAGCATATATATATATATATATATATATATATATATATATATATATATATATATATATATATATATATATATATATATATATATATATATATATATATATATATATAGGCACCCCAAAATACTATGCGTCGGAAAGATTGACATTGTAGATAGCCCGGTGCGTGTCTTTAAGTTAGAGTAAGCTCACCCCTTTAAAGAAAAAAAAATATCGGATTCATTCTCAACTAGTCTCATATATATATTAAGGTATATATATATATATATATATATATATATATATAGTTATATATATATATATATATATTATATATATATATATATATATATATATTTTGTGTATATACATGTATACCTATCATGTATAGGTATATTTGCGGCTGTTTAGGTATAAGTAGCATATATAAAGAATGCTATGGTGAATGAGTTTAAAAAATTATTTCTAGCCCTCAAGAGTAGTTTAAATTAACTCTCATTCTCAAATAGCTGTAAAATTATTAAACTTTTAAGGTAGAAGTAGACTCTTAGCTTTTATATAGTTGTTTGTAAATCTTTGTATAAAGTTAAAAATTTCCGTTTTCATTAAATTGAGAAAAGTAAAATGACCGACATGAAGAGTTTTAAAATTCTAAGCGCCTATATGTTATATCTGTCTAATATATATATATATATATATATATATATATATATATATATATATATATATATATATATATATATATATATATATATATATATATATATATATATATATATATATATATATATATATATATATATATATATATATATATATATATATATATATATATATATATATATATATATGTGTGTGTATATTTATGTGTGAATATACTTGGGTACAGGACTGTATCCCTATTTTTAACAGCGCTTTGAAAATATATAGGAATGCATTTAGTTTTGATCTAATTTTCAAATTTGGTTTGTCTCAATTGCTTAAAATTTTAGTTAAAAAAGAGTGGAAAAGTTTAGAATTGGCAGGTGCATTTCCCAACAATAAAAATACCAAAGGTACTAGCATAAACAGTTTGAGTTTTCTGTAGTTTTTTGAGTTAATCCCCGGAGGTCGAAGGACGAACCTCCAGAAGGGGCCAAAAGCATTCATGATAGTTCGTACTCCCGAAAAGTCATGGTACACAGTAAGTCTTAAGAGAAGCGTGTTGGTATAGGCCAAGGAGAGTCCTCGCCTAACCCCATGGACATACTCGGATACACTACATAATGCATGTCGTTTAAGCCATGTGCACGAGATGTACAGGCACCTGTTTGAATATGTTTATTGTTTTGCTACTAATCCTTTTATTTATTTTAGAGAGAAAGGGAAGACAGTTTGATCTCCAGACAAATTTCTGATGAAAAGCCGAGGGTCGGGCCGGTCAGATAT
Organism: Trachelipus rathkii; assembly: GCA_015478945.1. Taxonomy (NCBI): domain Eukaryota; kingdom Metazoa; phylum Arthropoda; class Malacostraca; order Isopoda; family Trachelipodidae; genus Trachelipus; species Trachelipus rathkii. The sequence continues at coordinate 5,349 of JABUQX010121501.1, read as the reverse complement.
GTCAAAGGGAGAGAGAGAGAGAAAAAAAATAGTGGGATCCACACTGACTCTAGGAAAAAACTTACAAGAGATAATTCAAGTTTGTTTATTTATTCTAATAACATTTATTTTAATATTCTTTATACATGCGTTTTAACATTATTTTACATATAATAATGCCAGTTATGCGTATAAATTTTAAAATATATATATATATATGTATATATATATATATATATTTTTTTATATTAGAAAAATACGTATTTATATATATAGAGAAAAATATATATATATATATATATATATATATATATATATATATATATATATATATATATATATATATATATATATATATATATATATATATATCTATGTATGTCATTTTTTGCGAAAAATGATATTTACTTCGGTCAAACAGCATATCTTTTCTTTAATTTATGATGAGTAACGGACTAATCCTAGTAATTAGCAGCATTATTCTTTATTTTTTGTTAAAAATCGAACCAATTTATTTTCTTCCATTCTGTTGTAAAGCCAAAAGAGTCCGTTAACAGAGTAAAGAGGCTTCAAGATCTTTAACAGGAACCTCTAAACTTGGTGAGTTTGACAGGGGATACCGTTAGGATTTTAAGTTAGAGAGGGTTACTTTGAAAAATTCCATGTGACAAGGTAATTTCCTTCCTTTGCTTTAGATGATGGGTTTGGAGGAACGTTTCAGTATTGTTAGTCTCTTCCCAAAAAGTATAACGCTGGTAATAGGGGATTGCGGGAAAAAGTAGAAGTGCCCCCTCCAGTAGAGGGCTGGAGTATTGGGGAAATGTCCAAGTACCCCTCCGAAAGCCAGTCTTGTAGGGAAGAAGGGTTGAGTGAAATTGAAAGGGTCAGAAGAAGAGGAATTTAAATTGAAAAAAGGCTGCATACTAGTTTTAATCATTTAACATCTCGTTTAAAAATAATAGGGTAAAGCACAGATTCAGGTTAAATGAGAAGCCACCTTTTTCAGTAAGTCTTTAAAATTTTCCACACAGGGTTTGCTCACCTCATTCTAAAGTCAAAATTTCTCACCCCAGATGGGAAGGTACTAAAAGATGTCTAATACACAGTTTTAGTCGTGAGTTTTCGAGAGTGTTTTAAATTAGGAAAGAGGAGGAGAAGATTGTCATGCCAAAAAGATCGCTAAGAAAGCACATTTAGAGTCTGGCGAACACCCTAATATAACATCTTGTAAAAAGTATATATATATATATATATATATATATATATATATATATATATATATATATATATATATATATATATATATATATATATATATATATATATATATATATATATATATATGAGCGAAAATTTGAATGTGTAAGGATTTTCTGTATGATACTTTTTAACATATATTTTTGTGTAAATATCACACGTCTAGTTGGGATTAAGAAAAATTAATAATTTTAAGTTGTCATAGTTTATCTTGCAATTTATTCATTTTTGACTAATCATTTGCATGGTTTTGCCTCATCGTGAATTTTTCCTTATCTATAATATTACCAAAACCTTAGGCCCATGTTTCGGAAGTTCTGAATGGTAAAATGGCAGAGATGTATAGCTGGGCAGACATCAAAAATCACACTCGGGTCATCCTGATTCCACCAACGAATCTTATGAGAGTTTTGGATGAATGGGCTCAAGTAAAGGGATTCGGTAGGTGTTGTGCGTTTCAGTTGACCAGGAGTGATGAAGATCTCAGAACGAAGAAGCACCGCCAGGTGACAGTAATTACGAGGGAATAAATCTCATGAATTTGGTATATAAATTGCTTTGTATTTAGTTTTTTGTAATTGTTGCATTAGTTTGGATTAAAAAAAATCGATTGCACATATCGCATATCGTCGACTGATTTCTATAAGACTCTGTGGACGTTTTTCTCTAGTATAGACATCTTATTGGGTTTTGCTAAAACTTTGTTTCAAAGCCGCATCCGGCAGAGGAGAGGCGGTGAAAGCAATGGGAGATCGTGAAAAATACCGCTCCGGAAAAGCAAAATTGCCAAAGAAAGATGCAACACAAGGAGAGGAGGCAGACAACAGTGTCCTATTAGAACTTTTTAGTGGATTAAGAACTTATTTTTGAAATATTTTAGATAGGATATTTCTATTTGCATGTTCTTTAGTTTGGATATCGGATGTAATTATTAGAGACTTCAGCCACATTTCCTTCAAAGAATACTTCTTTTTTAGTAGGAATTAAGATACTAGAACGGTACTCCTATGTTGCAGAAAGAGAGGAAGTGTGCAACGCAGTCTTAAGTTTTAAGTTGATCATATATGAGAAATAGTCAAACATTTCTTCCCAAAGAATACTTCTTTTTTTTCAATAGGAATTAAGATACTAGAACGGTACTCCTATGTTGGAAACTAGAGTAGAAAAGGGAAAATACATGACCTTCTCATCAGTTTATTGCTGTATTTTGCTTTGTTTTTTTTTAGCAATCTGTTGTAGTTTGTAACCAGTATTTAGTTCTTTCTAATAGTCACACTCTTTTGATCAAATGTTTCGAAAAGCTTTGGGAAGTGATATTCGCAACATGGCTAGTTCGAGTCACAGAGCTAATCGTTAGTCGTGAAAGGAGAGTATTGGCTGAGGAAGCATTTTGAAAATAGAGAAACTTCACTTTCCTGCCTTAATTGTTTAGGAGAGTTTTCACTCCTGACCTTAATTTCTTATACAGTCTTATACTGTGACTTTTTAATATAGCTTGTTAGAGATGCTTCTGATTCAATCCTTTTATCCTCTATTGCCAATTATTAAAGACTGTATAAGAAATTAAGGTCAGGAGTGAAAACTCTCCTAAACAATTAAGGCAGGAAAGTGAAAGCCTTTCCACAGATAATAATAATATTAGGAGGCGAGAATCCTCCCTTGAAGTAAGTGGTAAATTTTGTGCTAAATGATAATAGGTATCTCGTATCAAAATGCTTTAAGCGGCCAGGACCGCCGATGAGTTCCAACAAAGTGTTTGAAGAATATATTACCTTCACCACAACTGTCTGGTATAAGCCGTAGAAGAAAGAGTCTTCAGTGTTACGCAATTAAAAATATTCATCGTAGCTGGTACAGAACCGAAAACAGAATAAAGTAAGGAAACGGAAAGATAGAAATAAAGGTAAAAATATAAAGCACACAAAATAGTGATCCTATGCCAGATTTGATAAGGAATCTTCTGGTGTCAAAAATCGCTACCAAGCAATCAGCAAGCACAAAGAAACGCACTACAAATATATATATATATATATATATATATATATATACTATAAAAATATATATATATATATATATATATATATATATATATATATATATATATATATATATATATATATATATATATATATATATATATATATATATATATATATATATATATATATATATAGATAGCAGAATATATATATATATATATATATATATATATATATATATATATATATATATATATATATATGGAGTGAAGGGAAGATTAAAGAAGGCAATAGAAAGTATGTATGAGAAATGCAATTGTAATGTTGGAACTGAGTGCGAGAACGATAGATGGTTTGAGGTGAAAACAGGAGTGAAGCAGGGGAGTGTTTTATCGTCACTGCTGTTTATATTATATTTAGATGTAGTGATAAGGAAAGTGAAAGAGAGACTGGGAGAATTTGAAAGGGACATAATGGCATATGCGGACGATCTGGCATATTGGAGCGAGAGAGAGGAGACGATTCGAGAGGTGGTAGAGTTTTTTGTGGAGGAGTTGGAGGAAGCAGAGATGAAGACGAACGTACAGAAGACAGAGATATTAACAGTAACCGGAGGAAATGAGGAGGGAATGAGGATGATGGTGAGAGAGGAAGAGGTGAAGGCGGTAAATACCTGCAATTATCTTGGAGGATGTTTTATCAGAAGGGAAGGAAGTGGATGAGAGATCACGCGAAGAATGAAAAAGTATAGATTAGTTATGAAAGCCATACTCCATGATAAAAGATACAAACATCGGAATAGAGGTTAAAAAAGTGATTTTTAACATTATACTGACTCCGACACTGCTGTGCGGAGCGGAAACATGGACAACAACGAGAAGAGAGGAGAGTAGAATACAAGCGGCGTAGATGGGAGTATTAAGAACTATGATTGGAAAGAGTAGGAGAGAGAGAATAAGCAGTGAAGTAATTTGAGAACAAATAGGGGTGAAGAAGATGACACTGAAGATGGGTGTGGGGAGATTGAGATGGTGGGGACATCTGGATAGGATGGAGCAGGAGAGAATGCCGCGAATGCCGGGAATGGACCCCAGAGGATAGAAAACCAAGGGGAAGACCGAAAAAGAGATGGGCGAAGTAGGTAGAGGACTCTCTGGAAAGATGTCAGCTACCAAAAATGAGAGTGCTGAAAAGAAGAGGAATAGTGCAGGAGAGGGATGTCTGGAGAAAGATACTTGCGCGACTGATAGGATGAAGAATTCTTCTTGGGAAAGGAAGTAAGAATATATATATATATATATATATATATATATATATATATATATATATATATATATATATATATACATATATATATATATATATATATATATATATATATATTATTATTATTATTAATATATATATATATATATTATATATATATATATATATTATTATTATTATTATTATTATTATTATTATTTATATATATATATATATATATATATATATATATATATATTATATTATTATATATATATATATATTATATATATATATATATATATATATATATATATATATATATATTTCATTTATATATATATATATATATATATATATATTATTATATATATATATATATATATTATATATATATATATATGCTATATATATATTATTACATATATATTATATTAGGTGTTCTCAAAAAAACGTGTGCAACACTGACCGTTTCTTTTGCCTCTCTGAGGTGCAACTACTGTAACAGAATGGCAGGAGATCAACTTAGCTTTGAGGAGAGAAAGTTTGTCCTTAAATGCTATTGAACCACCGGAAACACCACGGAAGTGCAAGACGGTTCAGAAGGGAGTTCGATAAACCACCACCAAGGACTCCCACATTGCTGTACGGAGCGGAAACATGGACAACAACGAGAAGAGAGGAGAGAAGAATACAAGCGGCGGAGATGAGGGTATTAAGAACTATGATTGGAAAGAGTAAGAGAGAGACAGAATAAGGAATGAAGTAATTAGAGAAGATATAGTTGTGAAGAAGATGACATGAATGAAGCGGCGCACAAAAACGCGAGCGTTTCACGATAAATGCGAAAACGGTTAAACACCCACCTTGAAACCGAACGAAGTACAAC
>JABUQX010121500.1:47500-84377 GCA_015478945.1 Trachelipus rathkii | reverse complement strand
TCTTCACATTTAATAAAGGTTTCTGCAAGATGCAAATTGCAATTACGATATGCACATCTGATAGAACAGAAGCATTATGTAAACAGGTTAATATCTTGTATATTAAAGAATTTACTAACCTTCAACACCGCACCGGCCGTCCAGCACCGGTGCCACTATGCAACTCCGAAGTCCTTCTGTCAGCGCTCGCTCCTCGATGTTGTTCTTCATCTCTCCTCCTCCTCTTCTTCTTCTTCTTCCTTCTTCCTTTCTCTCTTCTTCTGTTTGCATTCCACTGCATTCTTCTTCTTCTATTTTCAGGAAGGGACCCCCTCCGGTGTGGTCCCTGGACTCCGAAACCGAATCCAACTCCGACTCCGTCTCGCGAATCCGAACCAAACTCCGTCTCGTCTCAACCTGCCTCCTCTACCCAAGCCTCCAAGTGTTCAGTCTTCTCGATTATAAACCCTTCTAGAACCAAAATAAGCCCCCTTTGAGGGTCCCGCACTTTGGGCTAAAATCCTTGAGTTCAGACTCAGACCCCGAAGTCGGTCTCCATGACCTTACAAACGGCTCTGCACCGACCTTAAAAACCCAACTTGACGTATCAAAACGTTCAGAAATTGATTGAAAGATGGAAACTTACCAAGTCAAGCTGGCCGACCATGACTGGAATTTCCAAAACACTCGCTATGATTTCAAGTCTTTCCTTCCGACTGCAGTGGCTTGCCTATGGGAAAATTTCCCAAAATCCTCCAAGCATTGGAATCTTTAACCTAATATGGACAAAAACCCCGTTAAAAAGTAATGGACTTAAAAAGATGTGCCTAAAATTGCCTTAAAAAAGGAACAAATTAACGGATTAGGTTGCCCTTTTAGAAACCAAAAAACCTTCTGGGGGCTCTGCCCTATTTTGGGATGCTAAACTCCGGCCAAAAAAAAATACCGTCTAGGTAAACCTAAAGGAATGGTAGGAGTCGCGTTCTCTCGGCGAGTTTGCGGTCAGTTAAATACTTTATTACTACTAATAATATCTCTTCCTCATTAGTAATCTGCCTGGGGAATAGAAATCTCTAATATGATACTTCATGAGTTAAACGTTACATGTCTATGGCTTAAAGTTAAAGAAATTTCTCAACATTTTTAATTTTTCTTGAAACCCACTTTGTTAACTTTAAATTTGACCTTTTGATTCTTTTGTTTTTATTATTATCAGACCCATCTCAGGATTTTAGCCAAGGGATGATAGTTAATCCAGGGAAATTATTGAACCGAATCTAAAAGGCTCATCATTTTAGTTTTATTTAAATTCAATTTCAATGTTGGAAATGCTACGTTGTGCCCGAAATGGAATCTTCGGAATCAGTTTTTTTCAGCTGATATGTGTTTCCTTCTAATACATCTGGTCGAAGTCCTTGGCAATTAAATTGTCATGTCCAGGTTCGCTCAATGATGTGTGACAAACTGCCCACCACACACACACACACACAAAAAAAAAAAAACAGTACTTACGACCTTGAATGCAAGGTTACGCTCAAGTTCATTTTCGTCTAAGTCACCAAACTTCTAGTATATATTAAGTAGCACCTCACGTGCCGTATCTCGCTCCACTTCTCTACTATACTCTAACGAAATCCAGTATAAGATACAAATAACATTTTTAATTATACACGACCCTATTTAATGAAATATGTAAAAACTATTTCACCTATACGTAAGACGAAATTTTGCAGCTAAATATTAGTTCTTCTTTTGATCAACCGCATTCCATTATATTTATACTATCTGGCACATAAAAATTGCTATATATAGCCAAATTGAAAAAAAAACGTTAAAATTTATAATTGATTAAGATGTAAAAACAATTGTGGAAAAAAATAATTTTCTGCCCTAAGGTTTATTTTTATACGCCTCATTGCGATGTATCTATCACAAATGTGTGCTGCGTCCCTATATACGGAATTATTATTTATGTATTCTCTCACATTATAGATACTCATACGTTACATTAAAAATAATGATTGGTCACAATGGCTGGGATTTTTCAATAACATAACTGTGTATAGCACCATAATAAATCACAATATAATTTCTAGTCAGCGTAAGAAGTTTGTATTCTGTGAAAGAATTTCACCGTTAAGAAATATTAAATTCGAAAAAAATGACCAAACCTAACCAACCATTTCACCCTGTATACCCATGGGAGGAAAAAAAATGATTTCGTTCCCTAAACATCTATTATGATTATAGAACCTAGATAAATGCTGCCGATAAGTAATGTTTATATATATAATACATATATAATATATTATATATATAATATATATATATATATAATATAATATATATATATATTATAATATATATAAAATATATATATATATATATAATATATGATATATCTTACGTGCGGTTTTTTTAAAGAAATTCATATTAAATTTCGATAATAATTATAATAATAATCGATAATAATAATAATAATAATAATAATAATAATAATAATAATAATAATAATAATAATAATAATAATAATAATAATAATAATAATAATAATAATAATAATAATAATAATAAATCACCCGAGATAAAGATAAATAATAAGTAACCGATGTAGAGTTAATGATAATAATAATAATAATAATAATAATAATGACACTTTTCAAAATTGTTTCCCATTAAATATATATTTATTTCAAAGAAAACTGTTATTCTTGTTGCCATTATAAATATAAGATGTCGTACTTCGTACAGCTATTGCATGAGTGTTACATATCAATTTGATGGAATTGTGATAGAGTTGATAATTGAAGGAGGAGAAGAATTGAAAAAGAAAATAGTGGACTTTTTAATAAATAAGGTTCTTGTAAAAGTCTTAGCTGCTTTGGCCAATATATATATATGCAACTAACCTATATATATATATATATATATATAATATATATATTATATATATATTAATTATATAATATATATAATATATATATATATAATATATATATATATATATATATATATATATTATATATATTAGTTATAATATCAGCATCCCGAAGAAGGCCAGGCATGTAACTAGAAAACTATAACATCTACAGGAAAATAAATAACATTTTTGATTTTAGCAAGTAATTTCATCGATGAAACTTAAATTTTTTTATTTTATTTCTAATATTATAATAAACACATTAAAAATAAAAAAATTAATAAAATCTAAACCTGAAAAAATATTGTACGCTCTGATTGACCTTGAAAGCAGCATTTGTCTCGCAGAGGCAAAGTTGCCAAATACCAATTTTTTACGCTTTGGAAGAAAATATATTTTTTCTTTTTATATCCTTTTAGGTGTTCGAGCCGACGAGAGACAGGAGGGGTACGAAAGTCCCCCCGTCGCCCCGGTATCTACGAGAAACCCCACTCTCTCCATCGTCCTTGTTACCCGTGTTGTGATATTCTTTAGTGAAAAAAATGAAAAAAAAATTTCACAACATTGCAACTTTTGCGCCCACCCTCCTGACTACACGGTTTATCATTTTGAACAGTGCTTTGTCTGCAACCTCCAAACAATTTTAATAATTTTATTTTTTAAAAAACTTAATTTTTTATTTGTTTTAAATGTTTTGGGTAAAAAGTCTCCTGATTAATAAAATGTTATTTATTTCGGCTAGCTGTTAGTTTTTTAGTATATGTGGTTGCACCCCTTATAGGCTTATAATATATAATAATATATAATATATATATAAATATATAAAAATATTATATATATTATATATATAATATAAATTATATATATTATAATATATTATTAGATATATATATATATATATATATATATATAATATATATATATAATATATATATATATATAATTTTTAATCATTATATTGACTTGGTGAAAAATGACATGCTAATAAGAATAACGAAATGGTTAACTAGATGGATTGGCATTTACCTTCAATAAAACCTGCAATATGCTATGCATTCTTTTCATACTTTCATCTACTCTTGATTCCAATTATTATTATCTGAGCATATAGCATTACCACACAAAATTTTTAATTATGCTTATCTCTCTATTAATAATAATTTTCTTTATGTGTTCTTATTCAATACTTCACATTTCACAATGCTACACTCTCTTATTACGACGTCAATATTATAACTTTATCAAACATCTTACTAGATGTATTATATAAGCTAATTTAATGTTATAATATATATAGAAAATTGAATTTCAATGGCTTCCAATTCTGCGAAACTAGAAAGTTTTCCCTCCACAAAATGCTCACTTAACAACACTTTTCACTCACACACAATTCTGCTAGAACTTAATACCACCTCTTCTGTTTATTTTCATTTTGATTCTGAAGCATTATTCTGTCCAACTCTGTTTTCTTCTGGCGGCGTCTTTCTCCTCTCTCTTCTGTCCTCTCTGCTCTCTCTCGTCTCTCTCCTCTCTCTCTACCTATTCAATTAACTAGGCTCTTAATAGCTCTCTCTCGTCTCTCCTCCGCTCCTTCTTAACTATTTGCTTCCTGTGACTTCTGCGCTTGTCTCTAAAAACTTAGTCATCACTCTTACCTCCTAGTACATCTTCCCTCCAATCATTCTCTCTTCCCCTAACTCATATCATCTTCTCCTCTCTACTTTCTCTCTCTCTCTACCTCTCTCTCTCTCTCTGCTTCGTACTTATTCCTAAATACTAATTTCATCCTCCACATTCTCTTCCTCATCTCTCTCTCTCACATTAACTATTATTTTACTACCCACTTACATAAATACCAAATAATCCCATATATATTAAACCTTATCTTTCGATAGACTGATATTCACAAACATTGATCATTATTTTTTATTAAGTCAACAAATCAACCACTAGTATCTATAGTATATAAATAATATATATAAGTAATAAAGGATATAATTATGTTATAATATTTCAAAAACATCGACCCTACTGCACTAAGCATATCAAAAACTTAGATTATTGTCAAAGACACAGAAGGTGTTAGCAACACCACAAAAGAGTAGAAGGTAAAGACTCAATATAAAATCTAATGCTCTACAAACATAATACTTACTCCAATTGTATGGCCCAGTACACACTATAAGTTTATAGAGCTTGAAACAGATATTTCTCTACTATGCATTAACTCATGCCAATATGTATATTGCTACAGAAAGGAGGCTATGCTATATCTAACCACCAACTAAGTATATTTCCTGGAGGCTATTATCTTCTTGATCTCCTGCGCATCGCTATTTGTGATAAGCCATATGAATCCACTTGCTCGAGGCCTGCAACAGAGTCAAGCAGCGATAGGGTGAAGAAATGGATAATTCCACTCCGTGAACCTCCGTTGCGAACACCAACTTGTAAAACACTGATCATAAACAGCAAGATCAATGTTTTGACAAGACTCAACTCTATCAATAGCAATGGGGAACTATAGAGTAATTCTCTCTATGCAGCTCCTTATCGTGTAATTATCTCATCTTTCACAAGGCGGCATAGCAAGGCTGACTCTCTTACACTGAAGAAGGATCGTAACACAAAAGATACTTGCGGGAGTCCCATGCATAGGCAACCCGCTTTTGATAAAGTACAAAAGAGGTGACCAATATGCAGCACATTGTGTAGTGTGAGGTTCAGAGGCTTAGAACAAGAGCTTATTGAGTATTAAGTTGTGTCCAGCGAGAGGGCGGCTGCTTGTAGCGCCGGCGCACACAGAGACTTATCTACAATGGAGAGAGGTTTTGTATGACGAGAGCAGGTGTATATAAGAAGTAGAGGTAAGGACATACTATACAGTTCACATTTCATCGAGAAATATCGCAGATCTATAGAAGACAAGGTCGCAGTCAAGCTTGCAAAATGCTAATATAGAGAGAAACGAGGTATACACACGCTACAAGAAACACCAATATACGTTTATGACAAGAATTTATATATATGTATCACTCAAAGAATGGATTAGAAGGTAAGTTTGAATAGAGCCAAATTGGAAATGCAGAGTATACGTCTTTGAGAATAATCTCAGATGATTGGAATGAGAGAATGAGACCCCTTTCTGAGAATATGATATCAGAGAGAGAGCAGAACCCCAGAACAATCATATTTAACATGGTACTATGGATGATCTCCCTCTTCAACACAGCTGCAAACCCTTTGACGAGAGATTAACGACATCTGAATATGCTAAAACATAGTATTATATCGCGAGTGCTATAAGTTAACCTGAATATGCAAGGAAACGTTAATCCATAAGGAAGTATAGAGAGTTAAAGACATTAGTGAGACACGTGCACATTAAGTCATAGCCTTAAACCTAACCGTAAATTTAATATCTCACCAGTTGCAGAATCTACTAATAGAAAATTCCCCTAAAGCACACGAGTTTATTATTTTCGTGTCAATGATATATACATGTATCTTTTTAATACTCCAAATCATATATATTATGTTAAATCCGTTTTCTAGATGCCTACCGATAAACTGCTTTATATGCCGTTACAAAAATTCATTATTAGTGATGCATAAGGAAAGGTTAAGGTGTATTAATGCATATCATATGAGAGAACAGCATAGATCTAATATACTATAGTTATCATTAAGGTCCCGCCCCTTTTTTATTTTTCCCTCGTTTAAGGAGTTATGAAAACTTCGAGACATCCGTATCGCCACAAGTTCTACCCAAACAGCTGAGTGGTGTCGCTGACTTAGAAACAAGATAGTTTCACCACCGCACTGAGAGTCTGACACCGCACCCGACTAATCTAAGCTAGTGGTTATCATGGACTAGCTCTATAAGACTATTGTAAATATTTCCGTTAAGTTAATTAGAGTAACGGTATAGGGTAGAAAATCAGTATATAATACTATAAATAAGTATGGACACAAGAAAGGTCTTCGATGTATATGCAAATCACACAAGCCGAGATTCGTTCGAGCACGAAAAGTCTGGAATGTCTCGACGCATTGGTGATGGCTTTCGTACACGCCAGAGCCATGCCATCAACCAGCAGCTTGCGGCTAGAAAAGAAAAGTGATATTAGGAACGAAACAACTCACACGAAAGAATGAATGTCGAAGGGGATAATTTAATAGAAAGATAAAATGAGAATATGCAACATAGAAAAGAAGATAGTACAGAAGTCATAAGAGAGAAGTCATCATAGTGATGTCTAAGGTGATATATATTAATAGCAAATATGCCCCGAGAATGCTGGTAGGCCTTAGAGTGATGTAGTAGTAGTATATATAATAGATTGTCTAAGTAGCTTAACTTTCAGTACATTTAAACATAAGTAAAATCGGATCGATATCTGCGATCGATACCACTCATCAAATACATCTTATAAAGCCGCATTATAGTATTATCATCGGACACTCCGAATACACATTGGTGCTAGATTACATGCTCAGCACAGGAATCAAAATCGAGCTTTGACCGCAAAAAAATAAATTAGGAGTCCTCCAAAGTTTAAGGGTTTTCATACGAATGAATGTGTTCTGAAAAACATACGAATACACCCAGCTTCTAGACACGCCCATGTGCGAACGCCCAGTCGGATTCTGCGTCAGCCTCGAGTATCAACAGTAGACAAAGAATCACAAAAGAGAGAGATGGACCCGAACCCCCAAATATATGGGGCTCACTCGAATTTGCATGAAGAAGAAGATGCAAGTTAGCGGATTCCCCGACCATCCCGCTTCCGAGTGTATGAAACTATCCCCGCCATAGCGCGAGTGCGCCCCGCAGACTCGAACTCTGCCTAGAAAAAGGTTAAGCGCCATATGATCTATAAGGGAGGCCGAGCAGGACGAAGCCCGCGTACCTTCGAACACTAATTGATGTAGGAGATACGAACTCAAATATATAGGTATAATTAGAAATGTTTATAAATAAAAATTAAATATATATTATACGGAAACATAAAGAATTTCATCTAAATATAATATCCAAAAGTGTATAATAATGTTAGTAAGTATATTAATTCCCTATAAACAACCCATGTAGAGTAAATATTAATAACTTAACATATAAACTTTTGACTCACAAAAGAGCTTATTAATAATACGGCACTTCTCCAACTACTCGGCACGTTGACTGACACTAATTTGTCTGTCCTTACCTATACCGAATAACAAGAAGATTGATTATACGTAACCTAAGACCTAACCTCGCTTAACATACCATACTTATAGCTCATACAACTTTTTACTACGAGCAACTTCTTTACTTCTCTTTCTTCGCTTTCATCGTATCTTCCTTCTTACTCGATCTCTGATCTCATGCTCGTCTCTCTCTCTCCCTGTTCTCTTCCTCTTGCTTCTTTTTCTCGTCACATTTCACTTCTACTGTCCATAGTACTCCTCTTCTAAGTGCCACAACTGTGTATGTGGTAATGCCGGCAAAGCTCGATATAAAAAACGACACTTTAATATAATATTCCCCATAATCACTCATCTGGATACACTATCTCGTCCACATCTTTTTACCGCTGCCTATGCACAGAAAAGAGCTAGATACGCACTAGAAGATAGATTTACGTTGCCAGCGCCTTCATGGACTCATTTCCTAACTGTGATGACACTGTGCAGGCTTTTATATTTTCATAGTAAAGTACCTAGAAATAATTATAGCTATCATTATATTAGTCAACACGACAGAGTAATATATGTTATGTAACACTCATCTTCAGTGACTTGGTCTATCTATGGCGTCACTATCAAACTCATGTCTAGTTGTCATACTTTCAAGACAACAAAACTCTCACAACTAAACTACTCTACTACATGCATTCACTACTCGCTACCAAAGAAGTGGCTCCCCAACAAATATTTTGCATACATTCTAGAGATATACGAGCGTTCTTCACATATACCCATGGGCTCAGGATAATATCTTTGATTACAAAGGCTCTGGCTGTAAATGCGTATCTCATCACTAATATTACCCAGTGTTCTACTTCTAGCAAACCGTGAAAGGACCCCTATCGGAACTCTTGCCCATTTTCGCTTAGTCTAGTTATAAATGCTTGATATTGACAACAACCTACCAACCCATGCCGTCAATTATGCCTATAATCTTGCGAGTCACCCACTAAACGAATCAAGGTAATGATCGTGTAATTCCCACGACCCTACAATTCACCTCAGTAGCACCCACAAATTTATTGAGAACGTGAGCGAACCCCATATTTCAGACATCTCCTTCTTCATCAAAACACAATAAGGTAACATATTATAATATGATTATATATGTATGCTGTAGTTATACTTATGATATATATAATATATATAATTTTAATTAAGGTTACTATAATTTAGTATTACACAACAACTTTTCATATCATCAAAGTAAACGACTAATTTTGTTTTATGTAAATATACTCACAACTGTTTGGCAACAAGCAATCAATTTTATAAGGAGGTGGAATAACTTAAAATATAATAAAAATATATATAATATATATTATATATATAGTATATATATAATTATATATTATATATTATAGGGTCTTGGTGATGGCCTGTGGGTAGAAGTTTACAGAATATGCGGGCAATTCTCCGGGAAGTTGTGGAAGTAACTCGACCTAATTAAAATGTGACAATAACGCCATATAGAATGCGAGACAATTCCAACTAAAGGGGCGACCTGGACAACATTCGCGCTAACCAGTCTCCAGTGGAGCTGTTTGTCAAACTTTTAAAATAGAACTTATTTTTAAAGGAGAAAATCTGAGACTTGTGAATTCTAATTAATAGGCTACATAAAACAAAATCAATATAATAAACTTTATTGTTATAGGATAATTATTAACAATTTAAGTGTAATAGCTCGGAACTATTGTCGGAATTAACGATGCCTCATCAGCTTACGATCATATGACATGATTATATACATTATGTGAATCCAATATAATTATCCCGAATATACAACTGGTATCATTCATTTGAATGTAATTTAAGCCTGTGCAATCATGATATACCTGCGAGATATTATCCAAGGTATTATGTCTTTGTATATATTTAAAAAAGCACGCTCACTTTGACAAATTGTACCAATTAGCTATAGCGATTAAACAGAATTAATTGAAGTTAAGGAATATACTACTATGAAATATCAGTAGGAAAGCTAATGACTGTAGAACGAAGATAAATCAGAAGGTGATGATGAGGAATATTTAAATTGTATGTTTGCAATTAATTTTAATTATGTAAGGTATATTAACAATTAGATAACTGAGGGTTTAAATGTCCATAATGCAATGTGTGGAAGATTTACCAGTTTAGTACAAGTTCAGACCTTAAAATAGAGATTTCAGTTGAAAACTCTAAAACAGAAAATCGAACATTACTATAGGTTCCTAAAATATAATAAACTCTTTATCCCACAGTTTGAATGCATTTTTCTAAAATATACTGCATGGTAGTAAACATCCCTTTTGCATCTGAACCATCCAATTCTAATTATGGTTATAACTAAGAGGATGTGCATGTTGAGTCTTTATTAATTTTTTTTTTAAATGACAACATGGCCTCAGATATCATTTCAGTGGTAATGAGAAGCAAGAACTGACAACTGAAGCATGGTACAGACGGTCTTTCACGGGACTCTTTCTTGATACTTCATATCGTTATCCTGATTTTATTTGTGGAAAAATTGTTAATGAATAGCATGGGAAACTAAATATTTTTCTTTATTATGATTAACTGCTTATGCATCAGCTCTTAAATCAACTTCTTATGATTTCAATTGTATGATATAACTGCGAAAATTAGTCATAAATAATTAAGTGTAAATATATTTGGAAAAAGGAATGAATTAGCAATGTCCTTTACACAAAGTGGTTCAATGAATTGTATATTTAATTTTTAGTTATCTTAAATATGTAAAAAAAATGTAATAATTATTAAGTTTGCACAGTTTGGAAAATGTAAGTCTACGCAAGAAGAATTTTCGCAAGATTTTCTCAATTATTTCAGGAAGAGTAAAATTTCTCCATCCGTTTATATGTATATCAGAGGCGACTCCTATACTAGTGCTGCTCGTGTTGCACGAGTTATCATTATAGAGAACGTCGATATTCTTACAATTTTCGGTTAAAGCTTTCGATAACATTCTCAGTTTTTTGTATACAGTTTACACCAACCGCTCACGGGCAGAGCGCTAATTCAAGGACGGAGTCGCTTACTGGATTTCTCAAGGTTTTGCAACGAAGCAAGAAGAGAATAACACACTCAGACGTCCGACCAGTGACGAACCTGTGTCTCTCCGCTTAGTTGGGTGAGTGCTTTACCGATGAGCGCTACTGGACGCGATATTTTGGTGTTTGATCCATTCCTGTCTTGACCTATACGAGTTGACTCCGTCGAATGGACCATTCTTCTTATATATAACTAAATCCAATAATAGTTGTTGATCCATTTATTTTAACTTAATATTATATCAAAAAGAGACCAAGAAATTAAATTTTATAGATATTCCGTTTATAAAAATAAAGTGAAATTTGGTTCAAATTTCATAAAATTTTGTCCTTGCTTTGTTTTGAAAATATTTTTTAAGGAGATAAAATGTTTTCTCCAGATAAAATAAAACATAAATGTTCACTCAGAAGCCATCTCCTTTCCAGCACTCAAAATTCCAATCCCTCGTTGCCAGCTCTTGTGGTGGTTCTTGGTCCTTCTCTAATTCCTTTCTCTGAATCTTCTGTCTTTCATTTTTCCTCTCCCTTTTCAATGTGTTCGCTCTCGACCGAAGTCGGCTCATATCCTATATATATATAAAATAATAAGAAACATAATAAATAAAAATGATTACGTAAAAGTAACCAAAAAAAAGTAAAAGAAACATTCATTGAAAAATGCGTATGCTTTATCTATAGTAAAAGTGACGCTGCGTGCTTCTCCGAAATAGCGAGAGAAAATTTAAGGCAGTATTACACTACACTTTCGCTGAAGTTTAATTTAAAATTTTTTTTTTTTTTAGGAATCTAATAAAAACACGTTTTTATTAAAAAAAAATTAAAATTAAACATTAATAATAATAATCAAAATCTGTTTCCCAATGAATTAATATTTAAATTCAAATACAAGATTATTAATGTGAATGGGTATGGGTTGCCTTTGACGTCTCTTATATAAATGCGATTTTTTCCACAGGGCATGAAAGTTTTCCATTTCCTAAATGTAAAATTACACTAGATTTATATTTACAATTTACATTGACAATTTTTATATTTACAACTTGTTATTCGTTGTGAAATTTATAGTTTTGCGATTTTATATTGTCGGGCAAAATTTACTTACGCTACAATTTAAAGAGAATAGACATTAAATGAAACAAGCTATTTCATGTCAAATAGAAACGTTTCTTTTCAGTGAAAGTGTATATGAATATAAAAACTTGGAAAGTGTCTCTTTTAAATTATTCATGTTTTTTTTGAAAATTGTCAAATTGACGTGTCTTGTTTCAAAACTTTGGTTGACTTTATACAAATGGACCAACTCTGGAAAGGCATTTGACAGGCAAGATTTAACACTTACATTGCTTGTTATAACTGACATGCGTTATAAATTGAAGAAAACAATCAGCCTCTCAAAGTCATTCGGTTCAGCAGTTAGAACCTTGCAAAGTATGAAGGGAAATTGATTGCCGTGTAACATTTTTTGAGTGCTCTCGAGATCCAAATTGTATAAAAATATATTACTTGCTTTATTTTTTCAACGCTTATTCGTACACAATAAAGGATGAACCAGAGCAATACAACTTTATCATTGTAGTTATCTGTGTCATGCACAAGACAATATGAAACCTGACAGTTTATTGTTTTTTCACGACAAATAAAGTGAATTTACGAAAGCATGGCCAGGACACCCAACTACACTTACTATGAGGCTGAAAACTCTAAGACCTCCATTTTGGACCCATTTAGTACACCTTGTTAAAACTTTTATTCAAAAATAGAAAAGGGTCAGCGAGAACCATATCTGATCATCAGGGACATTTGACATGAGATTGATTTATAATATATATATATATATATATATATATATATATATATATATATATATTATATATATATATATATTATTTATATAATATTATATTTATAATATATATATAATATATATATATAATAATATATAATATTAATATATATAGAAATACTGAATATTATAACTTATAAGCAATGCCTATGCATAGTTTCATTGTCTTTTTTTTATATGATACGTGGACTATTCAACAAATTTTTTCAATTTGTTTTACCGAATAAAATAATACAATTAACATAACTTAACAAAGAATATAGGAATATAATATTTGCGCATCATACTTCTGTATGAAGCATTCGTTAGACTATCTTGGCATGACAGAAAAATTTACGTCACTGACGTATAATTTCTTAAAAACATTATGGTAAGCATGGTGTACCTTCTTTAAAGCTCATATGAGGAGTATCTGGTGAGACGCCTCCAAAAAAAAACATGAGAAGATCGTATTACTAACCACGATTGAGGATCTTGCCGTATTCATCTCATATTTATTGTTTTTCCTTCTGAAAAGCGAGATGTATAACAGAGTTCTAGCACGCAATTCAAGAGACGTTATCATGAGCGATGATCTATCATCAGACTCAACATAACTTTGGCAAAGAGTTTCAATAAGCTCGATAACTAACATGTAAGATATTATGCATTCCACACAATACACAAATCTTAGGACTCACTCTTACTAGTTATGCTGGACACACATAGTAAAGCGTAATTTATTACAATTATTTTGGGAATAAAATAAAAGAAAAAAAAAGATTGGTGCAGAAACGTACACAAACAGCGGCAATAGATTATACTAGGTAATAGTGCGAACCAAGCAAAATAAGGAAATGAAAGTAAAGCATATAAGCCAAATAAGAATAAGACCCATAAGCACACATGTCAGGCGTGTTTTGCAAAAAGAGCTCTGAACGAACTCCGCATTTATGGAAGCCGCCTTACAAAGAATAATTTAATTCCGAGGATCATAAAAATATAAAACATTAATTTTTAAAACAATTGTAAGGTTTAAAATTTCTAAAACTAAAGCAACCAATGAAATAAAATAGCCAAAGAAATAAATCCAATATGGCGCTTTGCATGTGTTTAAGGTGTAGTTTCTTTCTGTCGTCACTTCTGGAAAAGATATTAATTTATATGGAATTTAAAAGGATAATTGAGAATCATATGAGTATTAATTGTTTAAAAAAATCATTAAAATATGAACTTGTAGGTCATAACAAATACAAGAAGGATTAAAAAGTTTCATTCATCAAACTTATAGCAGAATAATTTTTTTATAGCAGAATATTTTCTTCTTCTTAAAAAAAAAGAAATAGTAGATATGGAAAAGCAAAAATAATATAGAGCAAGCTCTCTCTCGTCTCTCTTCGTCCTCTCTCTCTCTCTCTCTCTCCTCTCTCTTCTCTCTCATCTCTCTCTCTTTTGTTTCTAGTCATTTTGATGCGAATTAAAAACGAATTTGATCTTAGATATTAACTATCAGTAGGATTTTTGAGAAAATTTAAAACTAAATTAAAAAAAATCGTAAATATAAGTATTCACACAAGTGATATATATACAGGGTGTCTCAGCGAATACGTAACAGCTGTGTAACGAGTGAAATATTGTATATATTAATATAATATAAATATTATAATAATTATAATATATATATATATTATATATATTATATATAATATATATAATATATTATATAATAGATATAAATAATAAAATATATATATATATATTTATATATATATATATATATATATATATATATATACATAATTATATATATATATATAATATATATATAGAAATCTCCCACATATACTGTTAACATACCAGTAGTGACGTCCAGAGTGAACGTCAATAACACCAAGCTCCCACGTCAAAGTATGATGTCACGCATTTCAGCTATACGAACATACGAACGAAGCTCCGTTTAAATATACATCTATGCCATATATATATATATAATAGTATTATATAATTTTTAAATTTATTAATGTATATATTATATAGTAATATAATATATATATATATAAGATATATATATAATATATATATATATTATATATATACTATATATATATATATATATATATATATATATATATATATACTAATATATATATTTATATATAATATATATATAAATATAATATATATAATATATATATATATATATATATTATATCAAAAGTCTCTCACTCTCAAATAATTCATGCTCAAAAAGTAGTTGTTGCAATATATATATATATATATATAATATATATATAATATATATGATATATATATATATAATATATATAACTATATATTATATATATATATATATATAATACATTATAATATTATATATATATATATTATATATAATATATATATATAATAATATATATATATACATATATATAATATATATAAACTATAATATATATTATATATAATTAATATATAGATATATTATATTATATATTATAAATATATTATATTAAATATATATATATATTATTATATATATATTAACAATAAAAAGTTATATAATAAGTGATAATATATAATTATTAAAAGATATATATATATATTATAAATAATAAAAATATGTAAGATTGTTAAATATCTAGCATAAATAATAAAGAAAACCTCAAGTATATTATATTATTGATATATAATATATATAATATATATATATATATATATAATAGTATATATATAAAATAGCACTCTTAAATATATGTCAGTGTAGGTATAAGCCTATAAGGAGAGTCTGGCTGACCATAATAGCTAAATAAATAAATTCTGTTAAAAAACCAATTTAAAAAGTATAATTGCAACTTCTCAAATTTTAGAAACAACGAAAATTCGGTTGCATATGGATTTTTACAAACGGAATATTCTAAACAGACTGGCCGGAACCGGAAATAAATGTTATAATTTTGTGAATTAAATTTATAAATGAAATTATGTATATTCATATAATCTAAATTTAACTTTAGAATACATAAGAATAATTTAATGAAAAAAAACTACAATATTTGTAAAACATTGAAGGAATAAAAAAATTAAATTATTTTTGTTCGAACTTTTGCTTGCAAAGCTTGTTTTGTGGTGTTAATACATTTTAGTTATAACCTAGCTATCTTGTATTATTATTTATCTGTGCACAAATAATATACTGACAAATTTTTATTTTTTAAATTAGCATATTTATATAAATATATAAAATATATATAAAGATATATCGTATATAATATATATATATTATAAATATGTAATTTATAATATATATATATATATATATATATATATATATATATATATATATATAATATATATATATATATTAGGGATGCACCAGATCTCCGGCTCTGGCTGCCGGAGTTCCGGCCTTTTGAAAGATCTCCGGCTCCGCGGAGACCACTACTCTCGGCTCTACCGCCCGGCACTTTATATGTTTTAAAAGTAGTTTTGGAAAATCAAAATATTATAATCAAACACTTTAATATTACTTTAATGATGAAAGAACATGTAACGGACAAACTATAAATAATTATTTACATGCTTTTCATGTGTATCATTTCAATTTTTAGTCAAATATTTAAACAATATTTATTACATGAAAATATTTGATAATATGAACTAGCCTAATGCAAACACTTTTAATATTACTTTAAGTCGATAAAGAAACTTGGAACGTAAATATCAAAAGAACGACCCCTAACAAAAAAACACTTTTGATAAATCTTAGCTTTTAAAAGAATGCATACAAATAGGGTTAATGAAATTGGGTGAAAAAAGAACTTTTAAACTAAATGCCATATCAACCAAAAGACTAAAAAATTGATATATATCCTTAATTCTTAATTATTAAAAGAGCTTTTAAGTTCTAACAAACTAACATTTGAAACTATATATATATAATATATAAAATATATATATATATATATATATATATATATATATATAGATAAATATATATATATATATAGATATATATATATATATATATATATATATATATATAATTACATACGTTATATATATATATATATAAAGATATATAATATTATATATATATATATATATATAAATATATATATATATTATAAAGTGCATTTACCAGCTGTTATCCTATTACTATAATTATTACCAATAATTTTTTTTTGAAAAGATTAAATTATATTGTTAAACACAAAGTTAGTGAAAGGAAAGTTTAAATAGCTTATGCGTTGCTATTTAGGTAACCATTTCTCTTAATAATTAAAAAATCAAATCCTCTTAAATTATGATGAAGAAACAGGACAATTACTATGTGAGAAAGGCGATCCTTTACTTGTATAAATCATTTCCCTGCTTGGCTAAACATCTCTCGCAAATACCAAGCTCGGAGTCGGATTCGTGGAGTCGAGTCGTTGCAATTTTCTAGGAGCGAATTCTGAGTCGGGGTGGAGTCGAGTCGAAAATTCTGTTGCAAGTCGGTCGGCAGTCGGAGTCGTTGTCGAAAATTACGACCCCAAAGTGCAACTCGCCGTGGAGTAGAGAGAATGTATTCGAAGTGACCATTACCCTCTCTCTCAAAGGTATGTCTTTACGATTTACAAAGATTAGGTTCTATAAAACATGAATTTATCGATACTAAAGCTGTAAGTCAGAAATAATAGAGCAACTAGCTCTTGAAAGACTTACCTCACTCACCCATGATATAAGCTTAGAGCTTATTGATTAAGATGCTTTACACCAATGACTTTACTGTTACAACTCCTTATTTACAAGCATTTTGTATATTATACTATATATATATAAATATATATATATATAATTATATATATATATATATAGATATATTATATATATAATATAGATATATATATATATATATAATATATAATATATCATATATATATATATATATTATATATTATATATTAATATATATTATATGATATATACAAATTATATTAATAAAATTATTGTATAAACTATGAAAAAGTTGTTTACTTCTAAAAATATACGTACTTTATTACTATATTAGTAAAATATACAATGTGTGTACATGTATAAATACTTCCCCTCCATGCACAAATCGTAATTTTCATGATGAACTTTCTCGTATACGGTATCATATAAGAACTTCAATTTATATATCGAAGTAGTATGCTCATACCCCTCTTCTACGTCAACTGATTATGCATTCCGGTAACCATACAATATCTCGTCTGATTTGTAATAAACATAGGCATAAAAGATATTAAAAATAATTATGAGCATTTAATATACGTTATAAGGTCCGTAAAATATGCCTTTGAGCCAGTATACAAACCTTTATCATAATGTTTATGGATGGTACAATGGATATCATCCTATAGGATGTATGCCCTACCACCTTGAAATCACCTCGACTCCATATTTCGCTACCGCTCGTAATATTACGCCTGTGCTCATGCGTCGGCTCGCGCACCGGGGGCGCCACGTTGCGGGGTGGCCCGCCGAGGTGGCTTCACGTTGATTCTGCTAGAATTCTAGTGATAATTATTATCTATTCTATTTGAATTCAGCCAATAACTCATTATCTGTAATTAGCCAACACCAAGTAGATCCGGATTGTTTACTTTATCATGAAGTGAATATCTACTCAGACTTCAGTCTTGCTACCATTTACTTAACTAATATCAGGTAAAATCTAATACCTTATTCAAGCTATTCAGCGTGTTCGCTTAGATCCTACATAATATTATCACTCGAATATATTTAAAACCTAATATACCAAAACAGAGTATAGTTCCATGATCATAATTTATATATATATATATATATTAATCCTCAATATTAATAAGATTTAATTTATAGATTATGCTATTAAATATATATATCACATAGTACTGTAATCAAAGTGAAATTAATAAACTTATATATAAATTAAATTGAAATTACATTCCAATCTAATAATAAAGGGTTAGATATAATGAATAAATATAATATACTGGATTTCTTAAAAATAAGTTAAGTTTATATATGTATTTTTTACTATGGTGTACTAGAACATTGCCTTTCATGGGTATTCTTAATTGATTCAAAAGTCATTTCATACACATCAGTTAAAATGTTGCTATTATATATATATATAATATTAATATATAATATAATATATATTATATATATGGATATAATATATATTAATATATATATCCAGCTGAGGTTCAAGTACATAAAGTATTTAGTGTACTTTTTAAGTTAATTTATTATTTTCAAGTATATTCTGTAAACAGCTTCGTTTCAATGTATTAATATTTAAGACTCGACCGTTGGAACTTCATTTTGGAATATGTTAAGCTCAGAAAATATTACTCTGGGTAAAGAACAAAAAGTTGATGTAGGAAGTTCTCTCCAATAACAACTGTAGTCTACTTTTGAAAGGTCTAACTTTTCAGCTGGCGTTAATCTTAGTTGGTACTAGGGTGGTAAGCCAATTTGCAGCTGGTACTGTATATCTGGGCTCTGGATAGTTGGTATTATCCCCAAACCTTCAGGGGTTTCTCTACTCTCTTTTGAGAGTGGTATTTAATTGGTAGGCCTACTATTTGCCAAAACCGAGACTTTAGTTGGTACTGCCGACTAGCTTTAATTAGCTACTCCCACCTAGTCAGTCTTAGTTGGTACGGAGTTGACTGACGACCAAGACTTTAGTTGGTACTGAAGTTTGGCTCCCTTTGAGGCAGTTGTTACTACCGCTTTGACAACTCTCGGGTTGATTGTGAGTTCGACTTTATCCGATAGTTGATACTATCAAATGACTGATTTTCAGTCTTTCCCTTACTCTCTTTTGAGAGCGGCTTATAGTTGGTACTATTTACTAAACCCAAGACTTAAGTTGGTACTACTGAAGATTGGTTCCCTTTGAGGTAGTTGCCAGTTGCTACTCCCGCCTGTATGGTTGATACTAGACATTTTAGTAGTTACTATACTCCTCCCTTTATCCCGGTAGTTATACCCCAAGAGGTAGTCAAGCTTGCCCCCTTTTATGTATCGATTTTTTTATTCCCATGAGTAGTATGGGAAGGAGTTCGTAGTATAGCCGATTTCTAAAAGTATTATATTTTATATTAAACTATTTTAATGAGTATTTACTTGATATTAACCTTTGATCTTATCTAATTAAAGTGAAACCATTTACATTATATATATATATATATATATATATTTATATATATATAATATATAATTATATATATATAATTAATATATATATATATATATAATATATATATACTATAGATTATATATTATATATTTTATATAATATATTATATTATATATATATAAACAAAGTTACCTTTAAACGGCCACATGGAACTGGAGTCAGATCAAAAAAAAATTTGTAGCAGGAACCTCTATGCATGAACAAAGTAATGTTCACGGGCCAAATAAATTTTTTTTCCCTAGGTTCTAGGGTGAAATGAGGCTAGGTCAGGTTAGGTCCGACTCCTAGGAAAAAAAAATCATTTCGACATAAAAATTAAAGGACGAGTATCCTTAAACCGTAATTTTCTTCATTTGCTTTTTCGATGGTCCTGCGCCACAATTAGCCTTCAAAACATTCATTCATGTAAGAATGTTCGCTGAGCAACAGATTCCCAAAACAAGCAATAAAAAAATTTTTTTTTGCTTTTAAATATTTCATTTGGAATATAAAGACCTTCCATTTTAATAAACCTGGAAGGTCTGTCAAACTAGTAAGTTTATTAATTTATAGTATTTTCGTGTGGCCGTTTAAATAACTTATAATAATATATTATATATATTTATATATATATATATATATATATATATATATATATATATATATATATATAGTATATATATATAATATATATATATATATAATATATATAATATAAATATATATATGATACTCATTAACCCCGCCCAGTTTCCAATAGCTATTGACCATTGATTTGTTATGCAAATATATAATATTAATATATATATAAATATATAATAAGATATTTTTCAATATATTTAGATATTGGTATAAGTTAAAACATAAAATATATATCAGAATGACTAAATTTATATAATTATATATATAGTATATAATATATCACTCACATAGACATAGCCACGTGCAACTAGTACTACATATATATATATCGTGTCTGCTTTTGTTTTTTGGAGCTTTCGTTCTATAAATATTTCCACTACATTATCTGCAACCTACATTTTTGCGTGAGAGTGGTGTGCGAGTGTTGTTGAAAAGCATACTCATCCAGTTGCGGTCACACCTCATCCAGACAACAAAAAAAAACATTGTACACACCTACCTTATTCTTCCAAATTTCTTATCCAACTATAGTCAGATATGAGACTATATCTATATACATTCTGGTTTGGAACGAACAATTATTCTACTTTACCTATTGCGTTTGCTCTCTCTCTCTCTCTATCTCTCTCTCATCTCTCTCTCTCTCTCTCTCTCTCTCTCTCTCTCTCTCTCCTCTCTCTCTCAGATATTGATCGTGAGTCTTTCTTATGATTTTTGTTCCATCAAATTCCGATCAGAAATAATGTTTTCAAAAACTATTTTTTGTATTTTATATTATATAATACTACATATATATATATATAAAAATATATTATATATATATTATAGTATATATATAATATAAATTTATATAATAATAATATATATATATATATATATATATATAATATTATATATATATATATATATATAATAAATGAAATATTCATCTATCGTTATATATATATATAGATATACTAACTATACCAATATATATATATATATATATATTTATAGATAATATATATATATTATATATATATATATATATATATATCATATGAATATATGTTACTGTACCGTATCGTTATATAATATATTATATAATAAAAATATTAATATAATTATGAGAGACCCGTACCATGGGTCTGAACCCCTCAGAATTAAATAAACATACAAGAAAATGATTGCTTGAGTCTATTAATTTAATTTATAGAATAATGAACATATAATATTTGAAAGCATATTAACATATTTGTAATTAATCGCGAAAATGAGAAACATATTTGTGATTCGTGATATTTCCTTAGTTTAGTAGCTGTTGAAAGACAAAAGTAGAATCATGGAGAGGCCAGACTGCGAAGATGATCTAAATAGTTGACTTTCTGATTGGACAAAACCAAATACCAATTTCGACAAGCCCCATACGAAAGGTTTTCCATGAACAGGCGATTTTATCCGAGAGAGCGAGAGAGATATCCAGTACAAGCGTCGACGCTGTTCGGTCCCCTCTCTGACACCTGATCCGTTACCATTTCCAAGTAGTGAAGTATCAAACTTCCACTTATTATCCTTTATGACTCTCCGCAGTCTGAAGAGTCACTGACCTCGCGCGAGTGCTCTCAATCGACAACGCACTAACGACCATCGCGAAGCCGAATACTAAGAGCGTAGCAAATATATACTCCCAAACGCTAAAGATAAAATGAACAAAATAACATAATGTACGAACAAGATGATGGAATTTTATAATGAATTGTTACGATCTAGAGAAAATTTTAACAGGAAATTTTTTTTTAAAAGGCTTAGATGAGTTTGAGATGGATCAAGATCAATCTAACTTTCTTTAAAATCCTCAAATCTTTTGAAAAATTTTAATCACAGCGGAAACAAGTTATATATTATAATTATGATTTGACTTTATTCAGAGTCCGAATTTAAAACCTTGGAGGACCTATAAATCATTTATAAATTTTAGTGCCCCATATATATGTAATTCAAAATATAAAAAATTAACAAAACAATAAAATTAAAATGTTATTTTTTAAAAATTAGCAAAACTTCTGAAAGACTATGAGCGCTACATCCACTTTATTTATAGTTGAAAAGTTTTCTCCTACTTTTTTTAAATTCCAAATTCCATTTATCCAGATCCTCAAAACATAAACCTTTATGCTGCGTAAACAATGCTGCGTCTCCTATACCTTCTAGAGAAAAAGCATCCCAGCCGTCTTGTTGATAGCGTCTCCATGAGGGCTGTTATTACCTCAGCTTAAGAAAGACGGAACGCTTAGCTCAGACAATTCGTGACCATTCATCTGTTAACACAAATACGAAAGCCCAATATCTAACACTTTAGAAGACACTCCTCAAAGCGCCTTCGTCTCATACCTCCTCCACTTGATAAAGTTTATGCTACCCACACCTCTACACTCTGCATTTTTCTCTATCAAGAAACTCTCTATCCCCCCTACACTTAACCGCCACTCCATCTTACATTTCTTACTGCGAAAGCCCTGGAACAAACTCACTTCTATAAAGTTCACAAAGTGTCCTCTTGTTTCCTTTTTCTTCTTTAAAGGCGCTTTCCCCCGGCCCCTTTTGCTGAAATCCTCCTTTAAACCCTGAAACCCGTTTTCACTTTTGGTTCTTGGACAACTAAAAAAAACATAAATAGACAGAATATTTTGTTTTGGAATTAGAGCCCCTCTTATGACGACCATCAAACCACCCAGTTACACTTTGATCACCCCCTCGTACTATGCGTTAACCTGATGTCGATTGACCAACATAATACGGAACTTCATCCCAAACCAAATTATTCTTGTATTATATCATTACTATACTACATACATATATACTATCATATATTATATACAATCACTATTAATATATATTATATACATATATATAATACTATACTATATACTACTATATTATACTATAATACTACCTATCTATATAATATAGCTACTCCATTTATATATATACTATAGCTACTCACCCCCCTATATATATAACTATACCTTATATATATACCATATCCCACTATATATATATTATATATATCTATATATATAATATATATATATATATATATATATAATATATCTCACAATTTATATATAATATATATATAAATATAATATATAAATATATTATAATATTATAATATATAATATATATAATATATATATTATATATATATTATATATATATATATATTCACATTTATAGTATATATATAATATATATATAATATATATATATATATATATATATATATATATATTATATGATATTATATATATAATATAAATTACAGTTTGTCACACCACTCACGGCAGAGCCTATCAGGGAGGATGTTGCACGCTAAAATTGCATCCGCTGCGAAATTACGCAGATGAGCACAGACGCAGGCTTAAAGTGAGGGAGATTAAATTCAGCCGAAACACAGAAGATGAAGAGAATTCCACAGAACAGGGCAGGAAAGAGGGAAGCACCGCAACGAACTAGCCTGGAGTACCACATCAACACAAAATTGTGCACATACACAGAACCCTTGTTGCAACGAGGGCGTCGTAAAGTGTGACGGGCGAGTGGTAAGTTCCTTCAAACACCTGCCGCTGCGGTACCTTAGAAAAAAAAATAAAGTACCAACATCGCGCCCAAAGATAGAGGGTCAAATTAACTGGAAAGTACAGACAGTTTTAAGTCTTTTTGCTTTTGACTCGACCCTGTGCAACAAAAGCCGTGTGAAACCAGACCCCCCCAGACATGAGAACAGTACTCCATACAAGGGCGATGAGACCCTTGTATAGCTGCAACTGAGAGAAGAGGAAAAAGTCTCGCAGTCTAAAAAAACTCCCAGTTTCTTTTGAGCCGCCCTAGCAACCTTGTGATGTGAGGTTTCCAAGAACATTTTTTTGTTTATTTAGGCCAAGAATGTTCATTTGTCAACAGAGAAACGTATATATATATTATATATATATAATATATATATATATATATATATATATATATAATATATATATATATATATATATATATATATATATATAGTATATATATATATATATATATATATATATATATATATATATATAATAACTGTGATAATCAGCGGCTAACCCATATTGTTCGCGTCAGATGAGTTAACGACAACATGAGGTTCACCCGCAACCTTTTTTTGCATAAACAATAACAAAAAAGACCACTACCACTTGATAGAGAAGTAAGCTTGATCAGTCGAGGCCCACACTCGAGCCACGGAAACATACATATATATAATTTCCTTCCTGTCTTGCAATAGATGTGCACACATTAAAACGCAAGAGAAGTTTGCTAGTATGTTTTTCCCCACAGTGGGCAACTGGCCTCGGTACATCAGGGATTGCGCAACTATGTTGTAGCAAAAGCAGAACTCCCACAAAACAAAAAAACAAAAAAATCCTAAATCATCATGCTATTAAATTTTATCTTTTAGACTAAATTCCCATTGTAGAAAAAAAATATGTTAAATCCTATTCAAACCATGAATATTTTCAAACAAAGAGCGTTAAACAGATGCCAAAAAAGCTAATTAATTCAAATTTCTGTGATGCCCCAAACACGTTCTTATTTGCTTAATGGTTAATCCTGCCCTGACTCTATTCTCCATTACTCTTCCATTGTGTACTACATTTCAGTCTCCATCATTAGTAGCAGCAACTTTTCTTTAATCATATTGAAAATGTGATGCCTGCTTTTGAAAGGTTTTTGCCCACTCATCGCTAAAAATTTTAAATCATTTTGAAGGTTGCAACAGAAGTTCTCCTTTCTGTTGATGAGGAAATGAGAATGACGCTTGTCAGAATCAATGCAAATGAAAATATAATAATAAAGCAATTCAACTTCCTTGGCTTGGTGATTTTTCAAACCACTTAGAGACCAAGTTCGAGAACCACAGATCCATAATAACCAATCTTAGTAGAGTGATTCCATCGATATCTATTACTAATTATACAAATTTTGCAAATAAATTTGATCTAAACAGTAACATTTAAATTGTTAATGATTAGGCTCAAAACTTCCTCAATTCCACAGGATGAGGAAAGACTAAGAGAACTGGCTTCAATGAGCGTTCATCATAGCTACACAGTATAAACCAGGGCTGCGGAGTCGGAGTCGTGGAGTCGTGCAATTTTCCAGGAGTCGGAGTCGGAGTCGGAGTCGAAAATTCTGTGCAAGTGGAGTCGGAGTCGGAGTCGGAGTCGAAAATTCCTGTGTAAGAGGAGTCGGAGTCGGAGTCGGAGTCGAAAATTTATAGAACTATTATTATTATTATTATTATTATTATTATTATTATTATTATTATTATTATTATTATTATTATTATTATTATTATTATTATTATCATTATTATTATTATTATTATTATTATTATTATTATTAATATTATTATTATTATTATTATTATTATTATTATTATTATTATTATTATTATTATTATTATTATTATTATTATTATTATTATTATTATTATTATTATTATTATTATTATTATTATTATTATTATTATTATTATTATTGAAACTGAAAGTATTAAACTGTTAATTTTAAAATGGCTGTTTTATAATGAAAATAAAAATAATTTGCATTATAATTGGTTATACATTTGTTTCCGAAACTGATATATATTTGTTTGTCATGTATTGCGCTGCGCCTGCATCTTTCTGTCTTTACTATAGATGTAGCGGATGGTGATTTTTGACTATCCGCGGATGCGGATAGTAAAAATCACTATCCGCGCATGCGTATAGTAAAAATCACTATCCGCGGATTGAGGATGAGGATTTTAGAGTCTTAGCCATAAGTACTTCATACATGGGCGTCGCCAGCTTCCAAGCTAGGGGGGGGGCAGCTTAAAATTTTAGAGCTTTTATATATATATATATATATATATATATATATATATATATATATATATATATATATATATATATATATATATATATATATATATATATATATATATATATATATATATATATCTTAAACAAAGAACATAAAGTGGGAAGGTAAAGAATTACTGCCTTCTCCGGGATTGAACCACCGCATGTTGCGAAATGAGGACAATATGCTCGATGCTTTATGACTGAGCTATCCCTCAACCCAAAAAAGTTGAGTTCAAGAACAGTTTTAAAGCATCGAGCATATTGTCATCATTTCGCAACACGCGGTGTTTCAATCCCGGAGAAGGCAGTAATTCTTTACCTTCCCACTTTATGTACTTTGTTTAAGATCTAATTAATAAATTGCGATTATGCAATATTTAACAACTATATGATATATATATATATATATATATATATATATATATATATATATATATATATATATATATATAGTACTATATATATATATATATATATATATATATATATATATATATATATTTAGCATTAATCCCTCTCGAGCTCCGCTGTTCGGGAGGGGAGCCATGTCTCGTTCCACTTTCTTCCTTTTTAGTATTATCGTCCTACCTCTCACATGACCACATCCTTGCTTGCTATTGGTCAATCGATCCCGCCATCTTATCGCCTTGAACAAGCTTTCTGGAACCGCTCCTTTATTTCGTCCCAAATAACCTGTTTTCATTACAAACAATTTGCCAAATCTTATGAATATTGATCTTGTGAGCATCAGTGATTTTATTAACGTTTAATGCTCCATTTGTTTTAAGTGCATCCCTTGCCTTCGAATGTTACAAGGTCAGTGACTTGTGAAACCTAGTTCTTATTATTCCATACTTGCTTTTGTGATACTTTACGATTCTGTGTTTTTTTTGGCAATTGTGTATTAGTAAAAAAGATGCAGCAATTTTATGTTCTTCATTATACAATACGATTATTTAATTTTAAGTAATTTTTAATATTTTATTCAATAATACAGCGAAGCTACGTTCAAAATTTCATATATTTTATGTAATAGTTTCCCTAAAAAATGTAAAGAGAAAACGTATCATTTTATGCGTAACTTTAATATCTATTTTTCACAATGCAATTATTAGTATCATTATTATTATTATTATTATTATTATTATTATTATTATTATTATTATTGTTAATTGTTTATAATATATTAATTATGTTTATTGTTTCAATATAGATTTTGACAACCGAAAACGAGTTTTGTTACTACAGCCTTCTGAAACTTCAGTTACGTCCCTGAACGTAACATTGATGCCCCTGGAGTTTTGCCGTCGCTATCCCGGCATTTCTGCAATCACATCTTGAAGCAGAAGTTTAATTCCATAATATTAAAAAAATTATTAATTTATTTTACTGAACAAATTTAAAAAAATTTTTTTTTTTTGAAATATTATCAGGCCCATTTCTGGCCCGAATTACCAATTTCAATTATTTATTTTTAAATCATTTCGGCCCATAAAAGCGGCTTACTATATATTATTGTTACCATTTATACACCTATTTGTTAAAATTTACTCTGTCTTTGGTCTCCGACCATCATATTTTTCATATCAGCGTATGTAAGTTGCGTTTTTAGCGCATTTAATTTCGTAATTGTCCTCCTAATATTTTTACAATTTTAATCATTTATTTTTACATTATTCTAGCCCGTACAAGCGGCCGCTTATATATTTTCCTCATCCATTGCATACCTTTTTGTAGTATTTAGTCTATTATTTGGTCTCTGACCACATTTTATATCATATATAGCGTGTGCAAATCGCATCTTAAGCATATTTTTTTTCTCGTAATATTATTTTCGAAAATATTTTTCAATCGTATTATATAAATATTTTTCAACTATGTCCCCCCCTGACGCTGCAAATACTGAAAATATGAACGTAATTTCCCAACAGCCTGCTTCAGACAGGGAATCATCTAGTGTATATTCCGGTAAATTCATCAACAATGACTTGGATCTCACTTTTACGCTGCTCGAGCTCCAGCTTGAAACAACCACCGAACCTGCCCGATTTCGGGCCCTCCTAAATATATTGCCAGTTCACGTTTTGCAGCGTTTGAAAGACGTTTTACCATCCTTACATTCCCACAACCAGCCCTACAGCCAACTGAAATCCGAACTTTTAAACCGGCTGGGGGAAACCGATGCCGAAAAAGTAAAAAAACTTTTGACTGGTGGCTCTCTTGGAGACCGTCTTCCTTCAGTACTGCTATCAGATATGCTAAATCTCCTTGACGGTCCTCCCGTAGGTAATTGTATTCATATTGTTCGCCATCTCTTTCTACAAAAACTCCCCACAGAGATGCAACTGCGTTTAGCAACGGTTGATCCAAACTGCTCATTGCAAGAGCTCGCTACTTATGCAGATAGGGTTTGTAAAGCGAAACCTCTTACGACAGCAGACATACCATCACAAGTTTCGCATATCACGGATCCCTCAGACAATAATAACTTACCACCTGCGTCGCTATCGCATGTAAATGAGTCAGTCAATGCCATTAGGCACCCACCGCCGCCCACAGAAAATACTTATATTTTATCACAACTACAGGTGTTACAGAACACCATCATGGATTTAACCACTAGATTACGAGCTTTAGAAACGCGTTACACTCCTCCTTCCTCTCCTTATCCTCAACAACAATATCCTTATCCTCCACAACAATATCCTTATCCTCAACAACAGTATCCTCAGTCCTCTCCTCATCCTTATTCGCAATCCCCTTCATACCCTCAGCCTCCTCCCACTCCTTCATACCCCCAGCTCCCTTCAAATGCATCAAATACTTATTCTGCTTACAATTATGGTCATAATTCTCGCTCTCCAAATATGCAACGACGTTCGTACCGTCGCTCACCTACTCCTTCGCGTCAGTTTGCCTCTTCTCCTGTCGATTCTCAGGCTTTAGTTCAGTTTCCATCACATAACCAACAGGGTATTTGTAGGAACCATCAACGTTTCGGAGATCAAACTCGGTCATGTCTTAAGCCTTGTACATTCGGGAATTTAAACTTAAACACCACTCTGTAAATTCGCTCGGAGTGGTTTCAAAAGCGTCCAACTTGCTTTGTGTTTACGATCCATCCACCAAACTATCTTATCTCGTAGATAGCGGTAGTTCCATTTCCGCTGTGCCACTTTCCATCCTCAAAAATAAACAAGCTCCAGACCCATCCGGCTCTTTACGCGCCGCCAATGGCACAACCATTAACACTTATGGCACCAAACGACTCCATTTAACGCTCTCGTTCCGTCGTGATTTTATATGGGACTTCACGATAGCCGACGTAACATTACCAATATTAGGTGCAGATTTCCTGTCCCACTTTAACCTTCTTGTAGACATGAATCACAACCGCATCATTGATTTTGAGACACATTTCTCATCTGCCTGTATTCGTGCTTCCGCATCCATCAGTGGCATACATCTCTCTCCAACTAATAATGTTTTTGAATCATTATTAATTACCGATTTTCCAGAGCTTCTCTCTCCGGTCTCCAAATTTCCTCCTGTGAAACACAATGTCGTTCATCATATTGAAACTTACGGCAGACCTCCATTCTCTCACGCTCGGCGTCTTGCGCCAGATAAACTCAAAGCTGCAAAGCTAGAATTCGAATCTCTCTTAGAAAAGGGCATCATCCGACCTTCAAAATCTGACTACGCTTCTCCATTACATATGGTTCTCAAACCAAACGGAGATTATCGCCCAACAGGCGACTATCGCTGCCTAAATGCGATCACTCGTCCGGACCGCTATAATGTACCTCATCTACAGGATTTCACATCCCACCTCTCTGGTTGTTCTATCTTCTCAAAAATTGACTTAATCAGCGCATTTTTTCAAATTCCCGTCAATCCGAACGACATTCACAAGACTGCCATTATCACTCCTTTCGGCCTTTACGAATTTCTCCGAACGCCTTTCGGTTTACGAAATGCTAGTCAATCATTCCAACGTCTTTTAGACTCAGTATTACGCGGCTTACCTTTCGTTTTCGCCTACATAGACGACTTATTGATTGCCAGTGCCTCTCAGGAAGAACATACTTCACATCTCAGGCAAGTTTTTACCAGACTTAGTGAATTTGGTCTATGTGTCAATTCTTCCAAATGTGAATTCGGAGTTTCATCCTTAACTTTTCTCGGACATACGATCTCTGCCGATGGTATACGTCCCCTTGAGGATCGTGTGGCAGCCATTCGTGAGTTTCCGAAACCCGTTAAACAGCGTCAACTTCGTCGTTTTTTAGGGATGGTAAACTTCTACCATCGTTTTATACCGTCCGCCGCTAAAATTCTCCTCCCGCTTCACGCACTTCTTAAGCATCCACGTAAAGGTTCTGCTGCTTCTGTCACTGTAGATTGGAACGACGAAGCAACTAATGCCTTCACCGCCATCAAAGAAGCCCTTGCCTCTTCCGTGTTACTAATATTTCCATCTGACACAGCCCCGACTAGAATCAACACAGACGCTTCAGATTTCGCGGCAGGTGCCGTCCTACAACAGTTCATTGATAACGAATGGCGTCCATTAGCTTTCTTTTCTAAAAAGTTCCAGCCGCCTGAAACACGATACAGCGCATTTGGAAGGGAACTTCTCGCAATTTATTTAGCTATTAAGCACTTCCGTTACTTCATAGAAGGTCGGGAATTCCATGTTGTAACTGATCATTTACCCATCACGCATGCCATTACAGCTTCCACAGTGAAACAGTCCCCTCGTGAAGCCCGCCACCTTGAATTCATTGCCCAATTCACAACTGATATCCGCCATATAAAAGGAAAAGACAACATTCCTGCCGATGCTCTTTCCCGAATTAACGCTATCTCTCCTTTACCAGACATTGATTTCGTCGAAATGGCTCGCTTGCAGCAACTCGAAGAGATTATTTTCCCTCCCGCCTCTTCTTACGACATTCAAACTGTAGAAATTTTTGGTTTTCCACCTTTGTTATGCGACGTCTCTTCCGCACATCCTCGTCCAGTAGTACCAACCCCCATGCGCAGAAAGGTGTTTCACACCATTCACGACGTGTCGCACCCAGGGGTAAAAGGTAGTCAAGTTAAAATAGGTAAGCATTTCGTCTGGCCGTCCTTACTAAAGGATGTTAAACAGTGGACAACGCAGTGTCTCAACTGTCAAAAATCTAAAGTGCACAGGCACACTGTCGCACCTCTTCAGCAATTTCTTCCCCCTGGTGAACGTTTTGACCAGGTGCACATTGATTTAGTCGGCCCTTTACCATCCTCAAATGGTTTCACCCACATTCTCACTTGCATTGACCGGTACACTCGATGGGTAGAAGCCATTCCCTTGCGTGATACTTCCAGCGAGACAATTGCTCAGGCATTTCTGTACAACTGGATAGCCAGGTTTGGCACTCCGTCGACTGTGTCCACAGACCAGGGTAGGCAGTTTGAGTCTCACCTCTGGAAGGACCTTATGACTTTAATCGGCTCTAAGCGCCTTCGCTCTTGCAGCTATCATCCGCAAAGTCAAGGGCTCATAGAGAGGTTCCACCGACAGCTAAAGGCCTCTCTTATGGCCCATGGAACACCGGACAATTGGTCCGAAACTCTTCCTCTTGTCCTACTCGGTATCAGAACTTCGTACAAAGAAGACCTCAAATGCTCAACTGCTGAGCTCGTCTATGGCACCACCATCCGAATACCTGGTGAGTTTATCCTTCCTTCTCCAAAAACTACGAACCAGCACACCTTCCTGGCTCGCCTTCGTCAATGTACTGAGGCATGGAAGCCGTCTTTGCCACGCCACCCTCCCCGTCCTACCTACATGCCTGCGGATTTGGAGACTTGCTCTCATGTATTAGTTCGGCATGATTCACACCGTAGCCCTTGCAAGCCCGCTATGACGGACCTTTCCTCGTATTAAAACGCTATCGAAAGTTTTTCACCTTACAGAAGGGGAGCAAAAGCGAAAACATATCAGTGGATAGGATCAAACCGGCTTATTTCGAACATGATCCCGCTTCTTCCACCACTCCTCCACCTTCGGCACCCGCACCATCTACCTCTACTTCGCAAGATAATATCGACTTTATGCCCATTCTGCCTTTTACATCAACTTGTTCTCCAACCGAACCTGACCCTTTGCCAACTCCTTCAGCTATTGTCACTTCTTCGCCAGCCACTCCGGCGCCCCCCGCTCCGACATCTCCGCCTCCTGTTCCAATACTGATTCCTCCTCCGAATCCAGAACCGATTCCGACTGCAACCTTACCGTCTGGTCCACCTCGTTCTACATCGCGTTATGGACGCACATTACGTCCAGTGGTTCGCTTTTCACCTTAATCCCTCTCGAGCTCCGCTGTTCGGGAGGGGAGCCATGTCTCGTTCCACTTTCTTCCTTTTTAGTATTATCGTCCTACCTCTCACATGACCACATCCTTGCTTGCTATTGGTCAATCGATCCCGCCATCTTATCGCCTTGAACAAGCTTTCTGGAACCGCTCCTTTATTTCGTCCCAAATAACCTGTTTTCATTACAAACAATTTGCCAAATCTTATGAATATTGATCTTGTGAGCATCAGTGATTTTATTAACGTTTAATGCTCCATTTGTTTTAAGTGCATCCCTTGCCTTCGAATGTTACAAGGTCAGTGACTTGTGAAACCTAGTTCTTATTATTCCATACTTGCTTTTGTGATACTTTACGATTCTGTGTTTTTTTTGGCAATTGTGTATTAGTAAAAAAGATGCAGCAATTTTATGTTCTTCATTATACAATACGATTATTTAATTTTAAGTAATTTTTAATATTTTATTCAATAATACAGCGAAGCTACGTTCAAAATTTCATATATTTTATGTAATAGTTTCCCTAAAAAATGTAAAGAGAAAACGTATCATTTTATGCGTAACTTTAATATCTATTTTTCACAATGCAATTATTAGTATCATTATTATTATTATTATTATTATTATTATTATTATTATTATTATTATTGTTAATTGTTTATAATATATTAATTATGTTTATTGTTTCAATATAGATTTTGACAACCGAAAACGAGTTTTGTTACTACAGCCTTCTGAAACTTCAGTTACGTCCCTGAACGTAACAATATATATATATATATATATATCATTATTGCTATATATATATATATATATATATATATATATATATATATATATATATATATATATATATATATATATATATATATATATATATATAAAGAAAGAAGACATAAAACTAGAAACATTTGTATGGATAATTAAATGATTAATATATATTATTTTATTAAAACAATAGAATATCAAATACAATATGCAATGATGGAAAATTCACAATATAGAGCAGTTGCAAAATTGATATTATTAAAAATAATTTCCTTGGGTTCAACGCAAATTTATCAACTACTGTTTGAATAAAATAATCATAATTGTCAAACACAAATTTTCTGTGTACACTCATCATAGCCAGTCCGTTTAACCTGTCGTCTTCCACAGTACTTCGCAGCCAAGTCTTGATCCTTCGCAGAGTACTGAAAGAGTGTTCTACTGTACTGGTGGTGCGTGGCTGGGCGAGTAGTATCATCAAAGCCTTTTTCGTCGACGGAAAGAAAGGTTCAGTCTCCTTTAAGACTTGGGAGACAACAAGATCTTTTAGTTTTTCACTACTCAGTTTCTTGTCCTTCCAAATTTTGTACCAAAGTTCTAGCTCTTCTTCTATGACTTCTAAGTGGTAAAAACTACAAAATGAAGCTGTCTTTTCCTTTAACTCATCGATTGTTTTGAGTAGCATGTGGAAAGGATGTAGATATGTCAATGCATAAGCAGGTGTATTTTCAGTAGAAAACCGTAATTCCAAAGAAGAGGTTATAGAATCTAGATACGGAGTTATTAAGGATCTCCAGAACTCTGTGGGATTTGTTGCTGGATGGTTGCTGTGGTGCTGCTGCCTACCAAAAATCCGTGGTATATTCAGATTAAGTCCCAGTTGCTCGGCGATTTGATTAGCACTTAATAACACTTAATCGATGATTTTTTCTTCATCTTTCCGATGGCTCCTAAATATCTCCACAATATGTTGAATGTGCTTCGAGGTTTTGACGATATCCAAGGTCTTGGATTGGAGAGCATTTACCACTGGCTCTAATATCGCAGAGTACTTCGCGATCAATATCATAGCCATGATGAATGACAACTTACATGCCGCTGAATGCAACTGAAAAGCGCCTTTTCTTGTGGCGGTATTTCCTTCAATGGAAAGGATTTCTAATGATTGCATCATTCGTACAAAGTGTTCCTTAAATACTCTGATGCACTTGTGCTGTTCAGACCATCTGGTCTGGCACAGGCTTGGGATGTTTGGCATTAATTTTCTTCTCAAGACCGACTCTCGAAAAAACGTAATAATGTCCTTTATAGTTCCCACAGTATTGCGGATTTCTGGTATTGTTTTCAAATCATTTACTACTAGATTTTGTTTGTGTGAAGAGCAATGAAAGAACAATGCTTTTTTATATTTTTCCGCAATATTGATTGGACACCTCCTTCTTTGCCAGACATCGTAGAACAGCCATCGATTCAGTTCTTCGGTCGTGACAAAATCGTCAATGGCTTTCGCAATGGTTTTTGCGTCAAGCGCTTTCAGTTCTACAAAGCCAATAAATTCCTCTTTGACTTCATCGGACTCTTTGTCAAAATAGCACAACCCTATGGATAATTGTTCCTTTCCAGAAATATCAGCGGTTTCATCTGCTAGTAAGCTATACTCGCACACTTCCTTTACCTTATTAACGAGGCTTTCCTTTATAGTAGTACCACATAGAGAAATGATCTCATTCTGAATCTGAACTGATTGGTATGGCATTTTTTTCTTCCCCTTTTCAA
This sequence comes from Trachelipus rathkii, assembly GCA_015478945.1. Taxonomy (NCBI): domain Eukaryota; kingdom Metazoa; phylum Arthropoda; class Malacostraca; order Isopoda; family Trachelipodidae; genus Trachelipus; species Trachelipus rathkii. Next base: position 48,711 of record JABUQX010121500.1, on the reverse strand, counting down.
AATGGGTTTTCAATGACTGATCTCCGGCATCTATTCCTAAGCGGCACAAATCTTGCAACACTCCCTCATCAGTCATCATGATGCTTACCCCGAAGCGGTAAATCGCTCGTACCAGAAAATGTCACACATGAAATTATTGAGGATAATATTTTTTTATTTTCATCTATAATTTTCTTAGAATGCTAATTAATTTGGATGTAACCGGCACGTCCTGTAGGAACAATCTTGCAGCTTCAACAGCAGTTTTATGCCACTCTGTGTTTGTATGTTCCTTACAAACCACATGAACATCTTTATATTTAGTGAAAGGTCTTATTATTAAAGAGCCTAGGACCCCTCTGACCGAACTTTTATTTGGTGGAAATAAAATACAAAACTTGCAAAATGCTCCCTTTAGGCGCCTGGAGTATGTCAGCCAAGGTGAATATGTCTCCAACCATTCATAATTGAATTTCCTCTTTAAGTGGGTAGCATCTTCCAAAAAATTATAGGTCTTAGGTGGAATCCAACACTCTTTCAGTAACTGTTTCTTTTTCTCAGTCGAAATCATAGATGAATGTCCAACGTATTTACCAATGTCATTTTCGTGACTGTCATCTACTGAAACGCTAGCTCCGAAATCTGGACCCATATCTTGACTTGTCGAGGTGCTGGGCCTGGGTGTGGGTTCTTCATCATGCGAAATATGCGAAGTAGGAGGGATTGCCTCTTGTGTAGTCTTAGTTGACTTATTGGTATCTTCTTCGTTTTCACCGCTACCATTTCCATTTTTATGTCTTCCTTTTCAAATTTACTGCAAAACAATATATATATATATATATATATATATATATATATATATATATATATATATATATATATATATATATATATATATATATATATATATATATATATATATATATATATATACTGTATATATATATATATATATATATATATATATATATATATATCTTCTTCATCTTCCTTATATTTTCCCAAGAATGGGAGTAAGGTGCGCGACGGGCATCGGAAAAGAAAAGCAGTAGAAGAACATGACAAGTCGAAAAGAAAGCCCAGCCTTACCACCCCTCAGTACCATTAATTAGTGGGAACCCATCGCAGTCAGAAAATCCACCCTAAAGCTTTATGGGACAGCGATGGACCCTCACTATGGTAGATCGTCAATGTAAGGGGTTCATCCCTTGGCCCAGGTGGGCCACAACCAT